>VZSC01007193.1:40173-70163 GCA_013398225.1 Steatornis caripensis | reverse complement strand
GGGTCGCTGAGGAAGGGTCTCTCCCTGCAGCTGAACCCCGACGTGAACGTGTTCCAGCGCAAATTCGTCAACGAGGTCCGGAGGTGCGAAGAGATGGACCGCAAGCTGCGTACGTGTCTGGGCGGTGCTGCGGCTCGCACCCCGTGGCTTGTTCGGGAGAAAAACCAACAAAAACCCAACGCAGGCAAAACCTGCACGGCAGCGTGGGGAAGGAGCGTGCTGGCGGGGGGAGCGAAGGCTGCCTCGCTCCTCTCTGTCAGCCAGGCTGCCTGCGGGGCTCGCTTCCCGCTCGGAAGGGAGCTTTAACCAAGTCAGAGGAGCTTGGAATGGGGGGTGAAAGAATTCACAGCTGCTAGTCGGCTGGGTGGAGGTTACGGTGGCAGCTTGACGTCCCAGTATCTCTCTAGTCAACACTAACAATGCTGTTTCTCCAGGGTTTGTTGAGAAGGAGATTAAAAAAGCAAATATTCCTATCATGGACACCGGTGAAAACCCAGAGGTGCCTTTTCCCCGTGACATGATTGACTTGGAGGTAATGATGTGTTCTAAGGCTCAAGTAGCATTTGGCCCTAGATGGAAACAGGGGAAATTAGCCCCCGCGGTAGAAACTTGTTGAATTTAGCGGCAAAGGTGCATTAACCGTAGTGCCCAGCTGTCACCCAGAACGCTAGCTCTGCTAGCCCACCTCAGTTTGATTTTTGATTCACGAGCGGTGTTTCGCTTGTGCATTTGTGCAAAGGCTCCAAGTGAAAGTACTTAAAAGGAATTTCACCCATTTTTAAATGAGTCAAAAGCTGTTGGAACCGCACGGCTTACAGCGGGTCTGTGTTAAAGTTTAGGAGGGGTTTCAGTGATTTGCAGAACGCTGTATAAATCCAGTCTGTAGAAGACTGGCCGAGTGTGAAAACTTTGAAGTTGCCTCAAGAGAATGTCACAAATCTGGGTCTGTGTGCCGTAGCGGACTGGAGACGCATCTGTAGTCGCGTGCAAATTGCCTGGGGATGTAAAGCATCTCGCCTACTTTCTTGTTTTAATATACTTAACAGCACTTATTTGTGGAATTGCTTTAGGGCCTTTTTTTCTTCTTTTCCCATCTTGCAGGCAAACTTCGAGAAAATTGAAAACGAGCTTAAAGAAATCAACACAAACCAGGAAGCTCTGAAGAGAAACTTCTTGGAGCTGACAGAATTAAAATTTATACTGCGTAAAACTCAGCAGTTTTTTGATGAGGTCAGAATACCGGGGGCGGGTTAACACTTGGGGAGCTGGTTCTTCTCCCACAAACTACCATTTTTATTCTCAACTATATTTTTAGTTGCTGTTTTGGACAGCAGGGTCATTTTTATGCTTTAAGAAAGCTGCTCAAATTATTTTCCGTTTTTCATGCAGTCCGCATAGCTACCCATGATTTACCTCTTACAATGTTTTGGGTTTCGTTTGGGTTTTTGTTTCAGTTAAGCAATGGTTTGTCTAAAAATGGTGTAAAATAATGAAGGTGCTAGTAGTTTTTAAAGCACAGCAACAGACCAAAAATTTGCTGCTACAGTGGGCACTCTCTTCAGTGGCTCAGCGTTTCTTTGGTACGTAGACGGTCATGCCTCGCTATTACAGAGGATTACAATCAAGATTAATTTCTCTTCAGCCTTTGAAATGTTACATGGAGATTACTCATTAGGGCCATAACACAAAGTCCACTGAAGTAATAGATTATTTATTTATCCGAGCCTTTGATCAAACCCCAAAGGTTTCAGAGGTAAGTTCTGGAGCAAAGCTGCCGTTTAAATCTTCCAACGCTTTGTCAGATAGCAGCTAGGCCAGGAACCTGGACCTGCAGAGAGCTTCTCTGAGGTCACTCGTGATACAGACATAAAGCCTGCGTGGGAGAAGACGTCGTCCTTCATTGTAAAGCTGAAATATCTCAAAGCATACGGAGTTTCTCAAAGAGCTCCTGTATGTTTTTTAGAACGGCGAGGACATGTTTTTCCCAAGTGTGTGTCGATCAAAGAGTTCTTAACAGATGTGGCTTCTGGCCTTTACAAAGGCTGTGATCAAGTAGAGCTGGGCTCCTGCAAGCTTCACACCGTTTATCTAATGGTTTGGTTTTTGCTCCTTGGGCGCAGGATGCTGCCTGTTCAGGCATTAAGGTCGTTCCCGTGCCAACGCAAGTCTTAGTCGCTGCTGATCTAGATACTGCTGCTCGTGCGATCAGTTGATTGGTCGTGGGGTTGGTTTCAGTACAAAAAAGCCTCGTCTTCAAGTGTTGAATGTTCACTTACAGGTGTGTTCCTGGACAAACAGCATTAACCTGATAATCTGTTACTTAGCTGCGTTAAGGTGCCGCTGCCTGCCTGTTCTGAGTATTGAGTAAACCCGAGCACAGCTAGTGCTGTGCGCTGCTTTATTAATTACTGTCCTCTCTGGCGAGAGCTGCCTGCTGCTTTTGTTCAAGTACAGTGTGATCGTCCTAAATTTAAAGATCAAAATCCATTTTCTACTGAAACTGTCAATGTCGGGTCACCCGCAAAAGGGAACGCATGTCAGGCTTAAACGAACTGGCCACAGAAAGCTTAGACATGTTCCTGTGCCTGTTGGATAACCATTCTCTGTAACAATACACCAAAATACAACAAATCAAATGTACTGCTATATGTAGAAGCACGCTGAACAGCCCGTGTGAAGTTCAGTAGAGTGTAAGTGTTAAGAATTTCAGAGCGTTTCAGTTCGTGCTGTAGACAGCAAACAGCTGTGTGTGAGGGATCCCGGCCGTCCAGGACTTCTGAGCCCGGTTCAGTCCGCTGACTGTGCCGAAGCGGTGAACGCTTCGTTTCTTCGTGCCGTGATTGGCGCAGTACCTTCAACACTTGAAGACCTCAATGACTTGTAACTAAGGTTGTGTTATTCATAGTAATAAGTTGCACAAGAAATGGCTTACTAGCCAAAGTACTTTACGCTTGGCATTTGCTCCGCTCTCCGGAGTTCGTGCGCTGGGGGAGGGAGGGCGGCAAAACTTTTCCCTTGTTCTTACGACCATTCTAGTCGGAGCAGCCATTTCTTGTTTCAACAAACCGTGTTGATGATTATGCTCCTTTTCTCAGTCTTCTTGTCTCTGCTTATGAGGAACAGTATGAGCTGGAGAGATTTCTCTGAAAGTTTTGCCTAGAGTGTGAGCGTAAAAGAAGACTGGAAAAGTAATGGTTAATGGCATGCAGTCCCCTGTCTCTCTTTCCTCTCACTCTTCTCCCATCTGCTCTTTTCTGTTTGTTTCGCATCTGTCATTTCTGTCTGGGCACTGGGTTCATAAGTTAGATGGTGAAAGCAATCCTTTTTGGTTCTTGTGAAAGTTGATTTTTGTTTTTTTCGTGAACCGCAAGGGGCTTGAATTGTATGGTGTCGTGAGTGGCGATCCAGAGCCGTGACCGAGCAGAACTGTGACCAAGATTAGGGAAAACGAACCCTTTACCAAGCCTTGAGACTAAAGGTGCTGATCTGGGTGAACAATAAGCAAGTTAAAAATGTTGCATAATGAAAGATCTGCAGTCTAATTACTGATGTGCAAATGCTTGGGTTTTTCCAGTCGTGAACAACCTGATGCAGTAAAGAATACTTCACAGTAACTATGGTGTTCCACTCGCTGCTGGTGGAGACGCCTACTCAGAGTAAATTTCCTGGAGTCTTGTTTTTCTGCATGGTAGCTGGGTAGCTCCTCCAGTTCCAGTCTCTCAATTTTTTGTTGCTGTTAAATCTCACACCCCCGCTTTAGTTATCCGTCCAGAATGAGAGCTGATGTTGCTATGCCGTTTCCTTTCTAGAAGGGGTGTGATCATCACATCGAAGTAGTTGAGAGATGAATTTGAGGAACATAGGGTTTTGTTATGCAAGTAATCCTCGTGTAAGAAAGTTCTTGTTTAGGAAAACTGGTCTAATCCAAATTTATTCTAAGCTGCTTTGTTTTGTCATTTCAACCCCTCTAAGCAGAACTTGTCTTTGTTTTATACGGCGTCCTGAATAAAGGACGCCTAGCCCAGAGGGGTCAGAGGTCATATGAAACGTTTATGAGAATTACTCTCTCAGGTGAGGCAGACCCAAAGTTTTCACGGGTGCTCTCCTTTTTTTATGTTTCGTGTGCTAAAATGTGGTGCGCCTCGCAAAGATTATCACAGAGAGTAGTGTCTTGGTTGCTGATGAGTACAATCCAAGCCTCTTACAATTGTAACTTTTTAATTGTTTTTCGACATGCTGAAATCTAGATATCGAACAATCACCGGTACGTCTGGTCTGTGTGTTTTGGTTCGGGGTACCGAACTTCCTTATTTTGGTTGTGTTCTCTGTGAAGCAAAATTTTCATTCAGTTCTTGATGTTGCAACCAGTTGCCTTAAAGGTTGAAAGGATCAGGAATTCTTCATGTCGGCTTTCCAAACTGAGTTAGGGGCTCCCTTACTTTTGTAACCTCTGTGAGTTAAAGCAAGTGTGTGTACAAGCAGTTGAGCTGCATTTGATGTCAGCCTTGCAAAAACTTTTCTTGTCTATGGCAAATACTTGTATTTGACATGCAAGTAAAATGCTGTAGAGCTCTTCACTAAAATTATGACTCAGCTATTGCACAAGTAGAGGAATTCCGGCTGAGTCATTAAACTTGCGATATACTTCTGCAAGGCTGCGCTGCGTGTGTGCATGCATTTTACGTGTTCTAGGGTCAAACTCTACCTTCGAGTGTCTTTCAGCGAGTCCCCTTGATAGCTCTGTGGGGGACATCTCCTGCGTACCACAGAGGGTAGAATTTGGCCCTCTGTGTGCTAAGGAGCTGTTATTTTTGTCATTTCATTATATAAGCTGCAGAGGTAGAAGTAACTGTGATGCGGGATTGAACAAAGTGTGAAAATGGTGCGCAAGAGGGTGTGATTCGAACATCCTTCCTGACTTGAATTGCTGACACTTGCAAGCTGTATTCCCAAGAATTTTAGCCTGCAGATTAGTTGCGACAAAAGGCAGTGTAAATCTGTGTCCTGTTTTAGTGCCTGGCTAGTCAAAATGTGAGCAGCATCGTCAGACTGCCCTAAGCAATGCATCTGACGTGTCTGCAATAATAAATGTAGTGAATAAGGGTGAATGTCTTGAGTAATCAATAGATTTAATCAGTAAGCATGTTTTTAAGCTGGGATTATTGTGTGTGGAGGGAGCACTTTGAAAAGCCCGTAAAGAAAATTACCATCCCACCTTCTAGGTTTCATTACCGATTCTGACCCCGTATCTGCGCCAATGAGGCCAGGAACGCAGGAGCGATCGAACTACTGTCGCCTAATTCCAAACTGAGTGCGGTATTGCCTTTGCTTTGGAGCGAGGCAGAAGGCTGACGCCTGTCGGGTACGCAGGTCTCGCGTCGCTGGTTGTGGGGTTCCAACCCTGGGCAGTTGACGCTGCCCCAAGGTCCGCTAAGCTGTGCGTCGAAGACTTACCTGGGCGTCGTTCTTCCTGTTGCGTAGAACGGGACTCCCAGGCTACTTCACGTGCAAGTACAATTTCCCAGGCCCCTCTTAGAATGCCTTTTCCCTCTCTGCTATGCAGAAAATGCACAAGTAGTGCAAGAGGTGATCGGGATCTACCTTCAGTCTTTCTGAATTTAAGGTTTAGGGAAAGATGAGTGAGGTGTGTCACCCTGTTTCGTACCATTAAAAATGGTTCTTGGGAACATCACTTGTATTTAAACTTGGTGTTTTGGATTCTGCCTTTCTGCAGACTTATATATCCCACCGCCCCTTGGTCCTGTGGCAGCAATCTTCAGACCTTTCTTGTACAGAAGCTTTGCTGAGCCATTCCACTTCTCCTCTTGTTTTTCTCCTTCCTTGTGTGATTCTTGCTGTCTTTTCTGTCATCTAGTTCCTCTTTCTGCTGTCTTATGTTCGTTCTTCCTTTTTCTTTTCTTTTTCTTTTTTTTACCTTTCTTTGTCTCCCCAAACTATCTCCTGGTTCCTCGTTCCCTGCATGCCACTAACTAGTTTCATTAGATATTAATTGATTTGTGAATTCAGGCTGAATTGCATCATCAGCAGATGGCGGATCCAGACCTGCTGGAGGAGTCCTCTTCACTCCTGGAGCCAAGCGAGATGGGAAGAGGCGCCCCGCTGCGACTTGGGTAATGGCAGTTTGCGCCTTCCTCTGTCCTGTCTTAGAGCTGCTGTTATGTTCATGCCGTGGCATCCGCAACGGTTTGAGCGCAGTTGTGGAACTTTCCAGACTAGCACAGCAAGCAGATGAAGGCTGATCTAAGCCCAGCTGTTGGTCTGTGGTTTTGTCCCATGTACGTGAACTTCCCAGTTCATGTTTGTGCTTTGCACGTTTCTCTCTGCACAAGAAAATTTTACTGGTTGGTTCCTCATGAATCTGTTCTGGTTGCTTTTCCAGACATACTGTGCTCTCACAGCTTTGTTAAAACTAGTAACTACTGGGGGCACATAATGGTTTGAAAAATCTGTATAGTTCTGTGTCCTCTTCATTAGCTGCTTCCAGCCTGGCTTTGTAGGTGTGTGATTCTGTATCTGGACGTAGGGGTTTGAACCAGCGCGGTCTTGCGAAGCACGTGCCTGGAACATAGTCAGTGGTAGCCATGACTGCTATAATCCTTGCCATGTAACGTACCAGGAACCTATTGGAATGAAGACTAGCAGATGTAGAAACTGTGTGTCTGAATGCATTTGTTTCTCCTGTAGTCGGGGATCGATTTATTTTTTTAAGAGACTATTTCATTCTGTTAAAAGGCATGGCTTTTGCGGTAGTGCAGTTGTTTGCGTTGTGCTCTTCTCTGTGTGTATTTAGAGGACCTTCCATTTTACCTAAAGAACTAATTTCAAAATAAGATTTTTGTAGCTTTCAGCCTGACACTGAACTCCAGTTGCCGTCAGTGTTTTGGGTGTTAGGCTGTGTCCTCTTGTAGGCGCACAAGTTACGTTTATGCGGTCCCTTTTACAGGTTTGTGGCTGGTGTGATCAACCGTGAGCGAATCCCCATGTTTGAGCGCATGCTGTGGCGAGTGTGCCGAGGGAACGTATTCCTGCGTCAAGCAGAAATTGAAAACCCCCTGGAAGATCCTGTAACGGTAAAAGGAACTATTGTTTACAGCAGCAAAAGTCTCAGATGGGTAAAAGGATCTTCTTGTAGATCTACCCCTTCACCCCTCAGTGGGCTCCACGCAGTCAAACGCTTGTGTGGCATCCCTTCACAGTACCTACTTGCAGCCTCTGAGGCTTTAGCGACGAATGTTTTCCGGTTTTATTAAAACAAAAAATAGCAGGGTGGATGGTGAGTGCTGTTGAAAGGGGGAAAAACAACTCAAAATTTGGACTGCAGCAGGGCAGAGTTGCTTCTCTGGCACAAACTACAAGTGCAACTCCGGTATGCAGTTCTGAAAAAGTAGAGCTCCTCCGTGACAGAGGCTCTTTTGGACGTGAGCGGCGTATCGCCTGTAGCTTGTTCACTCTGAACTCAGACCTTTTGTTTTTCTTAATTTGCTATCGAGCAATTCGAACAGTCACCCGGGAATTGTTGCTTTATTACAACTGTAAATGGTAAATGTGATTGGGCCTGTTTTTACATTCAGTGTCCTCTCTGCTCAAACCGACGGACAATGCCCAGACTTCGGGAACTCTTGCTCTTAACCAGTAAAAAGAAAAGCTGTACGTAGGCTGCACTGGAACAAAGACGGAAGAGTTGAAACTCAGTAACTGCCCCTTTGTTTCTCACATAAGGCTGACTTGTTCTCTTTCACACCGACTGCTGGTAGTTGGCCTGTTCAATTATCTGTCTGCTAGGAGAGACTTTATTCCTATTGTGCAACACTTCCTTAAATTGAGGTTACACCTAAAGGAATTATTCTTGAAACATCATGTTAAAATTTCCAAAGTAAGGTGGAACAATAACTTGTCAACAAATGCAGGAAAGGGGACCTGGCTACCAGCACGAAACCAGCTGTACAAGGAATGTGCCGTTGGCCTCCCTGGGGAGTCAAAGTTGTTAAACTCCACTTCATCTCATTTTCATTCACGCGATAGCTTTTTGCTTGATTCTGTCAGCGAGCTGACTGCAGTAAGAGCTGATCAATATTTCATCGCATCTCTGTTCTTTTGGAGATCTTTCCAGGTTTTTCTGTTTATTGTATTACACAGAATAGATAATCTGGAACATTTTGCTTCAGTAAAGACAAGTACAATAGAGGTATTCTATACCAAGGCTAGGAAAATTGCTTTCCTTGTGAGCGTTCCAGTGTTGTTAAGGTACACCCTTGACTCGCTGTGCAGATGTGAGCTCTGTGTGTACAGATTCAGAGGAGCGAAAAGTAGGGCTCTGTTGTGACTTGCCGTAATGCTGATTTCTGTAAACAGCTGAGCTATGACAGTGCACTCTTTCTTCTGTTCCAGGGGGATTATGTGCACAAGTCTGTGTTTATCATCTTTTTCCAAGGTGACCAGCTGAAGAACAGAGTCAAGAAGATATGTGAAGGGTATGAAAGTCTTACAGCTGGGCAGCTCTTAAATATGGGAAACACACTGACAGGAGTTAATAGCGATATTTTTCAACTCCTTATTTCACAATGACTGTAGGAGTACATATTTTGACAGCAGATAAAACGTATCGTAAGTAGCTGAAACATATTTCACAGTCAAACTAGCCACTCCCCAAGCCTGTAATGCTCAAAGTAGATGGCTACTTTGCTAGAGAATGCCTGAAAACAAGGGAGTTCAAGTGTTGAACTCTTGGACAGACCTAGTGGGATGTCAGCGGGCGGTGTTCTCACAGGGGAGACCAACAGCAACTGCTTCTAGCAGCAGCTGCATTGGCGCGATAGCAGCACCGTGAACAGGGATGGCCGATCAACTTTGCGACAGTGCCTTTGAGACGCTGTCAGCACAGGGAACAGAAGATTTTCTTCCGCTGCCATTTTCTTAAGCATTCAGCTTCTGTTTTGGCCTAAAGCAAGCTTCCGTACCCGTTTGATTTAAAGACTGAAACTTTGCTTGGCAGTCTTTGCTGATTTCCTGAGGCGCTTAATGCTTTATTTCTCTGTTCAGCCATCTATTTCCCTGACTGGTTTGTCTTCTTTCAGTCTTTGTTACTGAGGTCGCTTGCATGTCTTTCAGATTCCGTGCCTCCCTCTACCCATGCCCAGAAACACCGCAGGAGCGGAAGGAAATGGCTTCTGGTGTCAATACCAGAATTGATGATCTTCAGATGGTAAAATAACTGGGGTCAATGCCCTTTTTCATTTTTGCTTTAATAATATAGTTGAAAACATCTTTGGGTCCTATCAAAACAGGAGAGTTTTTGGCCACATTGTCAGCTCCAGGTAGCTTGAGACCAGCAGCTCAGCAGTGCAAGAAAGATATTTGGAGACTGTCTGCTCAGTTGTTTTCTTTGTCAGGGTTTAGAATGGTGGGGTGGTTTGGTCTTTCTGGAGGGCTAAGCAGTTGATCATATACGTGTAAGTACAGCATCGGTGGAGAACTGCATGCCAGGGAGCAGAGAGGAATATGCACGTGTAAGGAGATGCCATGTTTTCCAACTCTGAAAGCATGCTTGTGTAGCTGCCTGCTTCATCTGCAAGAACTTTGAAAGCATTTAAACTTATTTCCAAGTTGAGATAACAATGCTAACTTTAACTTAGCTATTCTTTTCTCTGCCTGTCTTCACATTTTGATGTGCTGTCCTGAAGAGCTGCTGCTTTACATCTAATCTCTTGTGCGGCAGCCTGAGTGTTGGTAAAAAGTAATCGGCACACAAATCTACTGGGTGCCAGCTCTGACGTATTTGATACTTGCTTCAGGAAAGAAAAGCAGTGGGCTATAATGGAGAAAAATGTAAGGGGTTTGAGACCAAAAATAAGAAAATGTTCAGAAACTAAAAGGAAAAACGGTTGAATTTGGACTGCTCAATTGATATGTAAGCTGGGAGTTGTGCTGTTTGGCAATTTTAAGGTAGGCAAAAACTCAGAAGCAATTTAACTAGTAGGATTCAAAGCTGCATGTGCCCTGTGTTCTTGCTTTCCCTTGGGTCTATGACTTTCCAGTCTGGAAATCTGACTTGGCATGGGTTAGATGTGTTCCAGTTGGAAAACACCCTCAATAGAAAACACTTTCTCCTTTTCCCTTCAGTAAAGAAGTCTTTCATTGTAATCTTTGTGTGTTTTGTTAAGGCAACCTACACCTCACTTGTAACACTCTGCTCTTTTAACCTGGGTGGAGGAAAAAATGTTCTCTGTCGTCTCTGAACAGTTCATTGTTTCAAATATCCACTGACCTTGGAGTCGGAGGAGGAAGGTAGTCAAAAAGTATCCCTGGAAAGAAACTGTAAAACCTTTTAGCAGAACTAACTACTATGGAGACTGAAGCGTTTATTGCAGGCATGTGGCAGTCTTGTGCGTGGGATGGAGGAGAGGGCTCATCCTTCCATCCTACCCGTGGTGGGTAGGGCTTGGCTTGCTGGTCAGCCTGATTTCGCTGTGCACTTCTGTACGCTTTGAGTTTTGGTCAGTGATTTTGCCTCATCTTTATCCTGCTTCTCTACGAAAGGTGCTGAACCAAACAGAGGATCATCGCCAAAGAGTTTTACAGGCAGCTGCTAAAAATATCCGCGTCTGGTTCATCAAAGTACGCAAGATGAAAGCCATCTACCATACCCTGAACCTGTGCAATATCGATGTGACACAGAAGTGCTTGATTGCTGAAGTCTGGTGTCCTGTTGCTGACCTCGATTCCATCCAGTTTGCTCTCAGGAGAGGCACTGTGAGTAACTGCCATACCGCTCCTGTCTGCTGCTGTTCAACCGGACTAGCACCTGTTGGCAAACGCAGCATGGATTCATTGATGTTTCCGAACTGCGAGCCTCTGAAAAGCATCTCTTTGGGCTGTTAGAATGAGTCCTCGCAGAGGACAGTCTGTTTAACATGCAGGAGTCGTGGCTTATGGATAAACTTCATAACTAATACGTTGCGTAAAGCTTTAAGTTCAGGAAAATGCTGTAATGGTAAGGCGTTTGCCTGTGTTTGAGTCCTTTGGTACATTTAGTTAACCTGGCTGTGCTTTGTAGTCCTGCTCTTTGGATATATAGTGGAATTTGCTGAAAGGAGCTATCCAGGACATGAGGAAGCTCACCCTCTGCTGAGATACTCAGATAATAGAGTCGAGTGTCTCGAAGTCCTTTCATTTGCTGTTCTAAACGAACAAACAAATTCTCACGTGATTTTTCTTGTCTGACCTAATCAGACAATGTTCATCCTTACTGCAAGTGCTTCTCCTCCTATACAAAGTGGAGAGCGGTGGAAACTTGGCAGCCTTCCTCAGCTGCTCAAGTATATTTCTCATCGTGCAAGCACACTACAGAAATGCAAGCTCGTGGTTTTCCAGATGCTAATGAGAAAATTGTGTTGTACTCTGTCCTCCAGTGCTCTGAGGGTGGGTTTTCTAATCTTCCCTTTTTTTTCTCTCCAAACAGGAGCACAGCGGCTCCACTGTCCCGTCTATTTTAAACAGGATGCAAACCAATCAGACCCCACCAACATACAACAAAACTAATAAGTTTACTTCTGGCTTTCAAAACATTGTTGATGCTTATGGCATTGGAACATACCGGGAAATAAATCCAGGTAAATTCTTACTTATAGAAGTCCAAGACATCCATCTCAATTTTTTAGTCATGGTGTTTCTCTGTATTGTTCGCCCTGTGTGCAAATTTCTAAGGGAGTACTTAACACCTTTCAGAAGCAGAGGAGAAGCTTGGGAATTACGTTGCTGAATTGCAAAAATTGTACTGTGGTAAATCTGGGCTTACTCAAATACAGTGTCAGGAGTGTCGTCTTTTCTCTTCCAGCACCGTATACGATCGTTACCTTCCCGTTTCTGTTTGCCGTGATGTTTGGAGACTTTGGCCATGGAATCCTGATGACTCTGATTGCTGTCTGGATGGTGCTTAGGGAAAGTCGTATTCTGTCACAGAAGAGTGACAACGAGGTAAAGTGGCAGGTCATGCTGAGCTTTGCATTTAAAACAAAGAGTTGCAGCTTGGTTTACTCGCATTGGTCCCCCCCTTGAGTTCAGAATTCCCATTTCGCCTTACCCTTGAAATTTGTGAAGCACACAGACAGAGACTGAGACCCTTGTAGGCCACTGAGTAGCATCACCTCATAACAGTAGTGAGTTCCTTTGGCTTTCCCTTCGGATGTTTATAGGAAATTATTTATTTCAGTTGTTTGAAGGAAATTGTTTATCAAATGTAGTAGGTAAGCTGTTGTAAACAAATCACCCACGACTTGGCTGGATCATAAAGGGGTTCAGTCACTGCAAAACTCCTCATTTCTGTATGCGTATATCATATCTCCAAGGTTCTTCCTATTTGCTGATCTAGGTGGGTTTTGCTTGCTCAGGGCTTAGGTTGAGAGGAGGTGAACCAGAGCTGAGATACATTGACAGAGCATGGAGAAAGCTGAACAGGGTCTGCACTGCCTAGTTCGAAATCAATGCTGCCAGCTGGGGCCTCGCATCAGTGTGCGGAGTGCAATTTATCCTCTTCAGCTAATCCCAGATTCTCTGTGCACAGTCGCGCTGCCTGTTTATCCTCTGTGTTCAGATTCTGTTCTGCAGCGCTGCCTCTTGCACCCTTAATCCCTGCCGTGGGGAAATAGAGACTTTGGGTTTTTAGTCCATATGGCCGATACTGTTTGTCCTGCAACTGACTGATAGTACTGTTTTGTCTTTGAGAGATTTTCCTTGTTCTCATGGACTTTATTTGTTTCTTTTGGTTTTTCTTTTTTTTTTTTTATGCTAGATGTTCAACATGGTTTTTAGCGGTCGATACATCATTCTGCTGATGGGGCTGTTCTCCACTTACACAGGCCTCATCTACAATGACTGCTTCTCCAAGTCTCTTAATATGTTTGGTTCATCATGGAGTGTCCGGCCGATGTTCTCAAAAGGCAATTGGACGTGAGTAAATAGTTGGTAACTAGATAAAGAATGACAGTGATAAGCAGGTGACTTACCTTTCCCTATTGCCCTCCCAACTCAGGGGAACAAAAACTTCTGCACTCAGGCTCAAGTAGAATTGGAAGAGGGGTGTAAATGTGGTATCAAGTTTCAAACCAGCTGCTTTTTTTTGTTCAGAGAACTTTTAAAGGTGCAGTTTAGCACCTCTCTCCTCATAGACGTAGCAAGATTCCTGTCCTCTGCATCTTTCTTCCTTGTGACACTGAGTAACGGGTCGAGAGACAGTTTTATGATTCGTTCAGAAGACCTCTAGGGCCACACATGAACCTTAAATTTCTCTTAATTTGAGATATTCCTTGTTCTCACAAGGGAAGAATGCTAGTTTTTACAGAAAGAGGACAGTGTTGCTTGTGTTCATGTTTGTACAATCTACTGCTTGTACCCAAACAGAGATGCCTTGCTTGAGAATACTCCTCTGCTTCAGCTGAACCCGGCTATTCCAGGGGTGTTCGGTGGACCCTACCCCTTTGGCATTGACCCGGTAAGAGCTTTTCCTTCCTCTGCTGTCCTTCCTGTGTCAACAAAAAGAAAGAAAAGTGCCTGTCCAGTTCACTGTGAAAGATTTCCACACCCCAGCCGTTCCCTTAGCAAACTCTTTATCAATGTTGGAGATACTCCTGAAGGATGAAGTTCATTCCGTTCCTGTTGAGACGCTAGATTCAGGATTGAGAGACTTGCTCTAGGTCCGTTAAAGGCTTCTCTCTGCCCTTTCTAACCTGCAGCATTTTAATCAGCTCTGGTTAGACTTGCAAATCACCTTATGAAGTTACTTTTTCACCTCGAGGAAAGTTATTTCTCTCTTTTTTTCAGTCACTCTTGTTAGTGTAAGTTCCCAAGGAATCCGTTTGCTTTGTATCTGCCTACATCAATAAGGCCGCTTAGACTATTTGACACAAAACTTGCGTGTGCTCTACATTAAAGAGGAAGTGCAGAAGATCAGAACTACGTGTAATTGTTCATTTAAGTGGATAACAGTATTTTTTCCTGTCAAGGATACAGCCCCCTTTTTCCTGCAACTTTTGCCTACCCTAAAAACAAGCAAGGTTTGATTCCTGCCCTGGTGGTGGATCGGTTCTGGAAGACAGTGTTCCTAGCAGCCAAGGTTGTCCGCTCATTTCCCCAAAAGATATCCGTGTGACAAACACATCTAGTCTTACAGCCCAGTGCTTCCTGGATGGTTAATACTGTTTAGCTTAAAGTGAACGTTGTCATTCTCCCCTGTTTTTCTTTTACTCGGTGTTTGGCTGACTCAGTGTTGTTTTTCACAGATTTGGAATATTGCCAGCAATAAGCTGGCCTTCCTCAATTCGTTTAAGATGAAAATGTCTGTGATTCTTGGCATTATCCACATGCTCTTTGGTGTCACACTGAGTTTTCTCAACCATATGTAAGCGTTTGCTCTGTTTTTCTCATGGGGGTGGAACTTGGGTGCAATGTGTGTATTAGTTTAAGATGCAGGAGCCTGTCAAGACTTTAACTTCTGGCTGAAGGGTGCCATACGTACAGGACTATGCATGTCGAGCAGTTACTGTGTTAAGTCCCAGCTATTGTTGAAATGCTGAGCCCCTGCGGTTTTGGTCCAAAGATGCTCTTCACGTTCTCATTAAAAGTTTCTGCCCTACATATGCCTAATGCTGACCAAATGTAATTTTAAATTTTTTTTTTTTTTTTTTCCCCTGTAGCTATTTTAAGAAGCCACTGAACATATACCTTGGATTTATTCCAGAAATTATTTTCATGTCGTCACTGTTCGGATACCTAGTTATTCTCATTTTCTACAAATGGACAGCCTACGATGCTCACACGTCAAAGGACGCACCGAGCCTTTTAATACATTTTATCAACATGTTTCTGTTCTCCTATAGTGACACCAGTAATAAGATGCTTTATAAAGGGCAGGTACGTGCTCTTGCTAGAATAAGATCAGAGATTGTTCATGATATTAGAGTCTTTTCTTGACCTTATAATAATTGTGAAATCAAGTGTGAAACTATTTTTCTCTGTGGTAGAGGAAATGCAGCACCATTTTTCAAAGCCTGACACTATGTAATGTTGAAAAAGGAAGGAATAATCCCTATACCGGGAATTTATATCACTCTGAACATAAGTCAGCTGTGGCTCGAGAGCATTTGCATCCAGACTAGTAGTGGAAAGTGATCAGGAATATTGACCTGCATCTGCGCTGTCGTGCCCCTAAGCTTAGCTAAGACGCTAACGCCATTTCATCCCAGCACTACCGGGCATCTGCCAAACTGTCATTCCCTGCAGAATGTTTTGGATTTTTCCTTAATCTAAACCAGCATCAGCATTACATGCTGTGTGCGCAGTCAGATGGGGCAGCTGCAAGCAGACGTGTGTGTTCGGCACGTCTTGCTGTTCCAGGGAGAGAGCGAAGCGTCCACATGCTCTGGGAGTTCAGTCGTTCAGTGACCTGCTGCTGGGGTTTGTGTGTGTCTTTGAGCGTGGACTGCCACTAAGTCATCTGAGACTTGTTTCTTTTACAGCAAGGGCTCCAGTGTTTCCTTGTGGTAGTGGCGTTACTCTGTGTGCCATGGATGCTGGTAGCTAAACCCCTGGTCCTTCGCCATCAGTATTTGAGGAGAAAGCACTTGGTGGGTGACTACCTCTTACATTTTCAATATGAAAGCTAATTGCAGTTGAAAAGCTATGTTCTCCGTCTTGATCTCGGATACGTAGGTTCACGCTGCATTGTGACGTGTGAAACGTTTTTGCGTATTCCTAGGCATAAATGGGTTTTACTGGAGACAAAGTATTGCCTGCCTGCTTCTCAGATCTGGATCCAGCATCAAATCTGCTTTTAAAAACTGTGTATTGGTAATGATAATAACAATGTACCTGGCTTGGGCTTTGTCAGCTGGTCTAGGAATGCTGTTCTGCTGGTTGCTGGATGCACTTCTGTGCCTTCGCTGGGCTGACAGTGTAAAAGCAGAGATGTAAGCTCAATTGACTGGCAGACTTATCAGCCATCTTTGTTAAAGCAGTGTAGATGGTAAAAAAAAAAAATAAAAAAGGGGAAAAAAAACTTATGCAGTCATTTTGTGAGAGGCTGTCTTCTGGGGTAGTCTCTAGGTTTCCGACCGTACTGTAAAGTACCCTTATGTAAAATGCAGGAACCTGGCACACGTGCACTGAGGATACTTGAAAATTCTCCCTGCATGTATGGCAGACAGCTTTTAGGATGTGAAGCGAGTCAAAGATCAGTTCAGTTAAAGACACTCCCTCTCCCTTCTCTGACCATCTTTCATCCTCCCATGTCCCCTCCATTCGTCTCCCTCTCTCTTTTTGTTTTCTTCCTCCTCCCTTTCTTTTCTTCCATTCACTATCAGGAAGGGCAACCCGTGGAGGCCCAAGTCAGCACAGTCCCGAACGAGCAGGCACTAGAGGCAGCAGCGGCTGCAACAGTGAGTGGATTTAAAAATCACCTGATGGATTTAAAGATGGGAGTTGGCTTTCTATCTCATTATCACGAGAGCATGGAATGTATCTGAATGTCATGAGGGAATGACAGCTGCACCTTTAGGGTGAAAAACACTTTCTCTTGGAAAGAGCAAAGTTCAGCAAAATTGGTACATTCTGGACGAACGGCCAGGCTGAAGGATAATAGCTATGTGTGCACAGACTGCAGAGTCACTTGTGTGCAGGAGTGCTGCTGAAATCAAAGCCTGCAGAGCAGCACAAGAATACCTTGCTACCACTTCCCCCCAGGTTAAGTTCCCCTTTTTTCCTTTTCTTGCATATCTGTTTAAGATAGATCAGGATTCTTCTCAGTGAAGCATTTCTGTTTGCATTATGTGTTCCCAACATCATGTTTATGTGATGGCCTCCCAACAACTTCATATCAGTGATTACTGGATTTCTGGCACCTGTGCCCTGGTAGACGCTTAGACCTGAGACTGTTATAAAATGGTTGTGCACGAATAAGCCTCTCGGTAGTGTTTTTTTCTACTTGTTTGTGTCCAGACTTAGAGACAGCCCTTTACTGCTACAGCTTTTCTGGCGGAGTGGAGGTTGCAGCAGCTCCCAGAACTTTGTCCCTTCGCCGGGACTGCACCGTTCAGCTTGGCTGGAGCTGTGACTGCTGCCTAACTACGAAGCTTCAGTCTCACAAACTCTGTGAAGCATGCTGTGCACTCCACATGTCAAAGGCTGAGGCACTTCTTAGCTGTTGGCCAGTGTTCCTGTCATGACGTTTTAAGTAGCCTCACGGAAACATCAGGAATTAAAATGGACGCTCCTGTCCTGGTCTGGAAGGAGATGGAAATCCTGCTGTGCGGTGCTCAGAGCCGCTGGCTGAGCAGAAACCCAGAGAGCGATGCGCGAGTTATGCCTTCCTTGTCCAATACGCATTTGCGATGCATAAAAGCTCTGCTTGCGGGCGCTGCCAGCGGATCCACGGGTCTGCGCATCCTTTCTCGGGGGTAGGACGGTACGGAGGAGGAAGACTGCCACAAGTCACCTGTTACCTGTGCGGTGATTGCAGCTGTGAAGTGGGAGGAACTCCTGACTCTGTCAAAGCTTCAGCTCAGTTTGTGGCTGATTCTTTTCTGTTTGGAGTGCAGCGGAGTTAGGGCTGAGGGTCAGGTGTTGAACAAATGTCTGTGAAGGGGACTGTTGGCACAACGTAGAATTTCCAAGTAAGGGAAAGTCTGCTTTCCCACGCGTGGCGTTAGTGTGCCTGGCGCTGGCGGGGAGCCAGGGTGTGTATGCGCGTCTGTGTCAGTCTGTTCTGCGTTGAGTTGCCACTATGTGCCTTGTTTCGTTTACTACAGCAGTGGTGTTTCAGTGCTTGTCCAAGAGCTGCTGAGCAAAACGTTGGTCTGTTGCGCGTCAGTGCCAGCAAACGTCCTCTTGAGAGATGTGCATTTTATTTTACTTAGGGCTGCAATTACTTTGTAGAAATGTATCAATTATTCATTCAGACAGACTTTTTTTCCCCATCCCTAGCAGGAATCAGCATCTTTCCCGTCCAAGCTGGGAAATAGAATTGTACAGCTGGCTTAACCTGGGCCTTAATATTTTGTTTTCTTCTGTGAGCTGCTGCTGCACGTGGAATCGTAAGAAACACGCGCTCTTGCAGTGCAACCCAAACAACGCTTTGCTCTTTCTTTTTCTGCATGTGTTAGGGAACACACAACTTTGGTGGGATCCGGGTGGGCAATGGACCAACTGAGGAGGATGCTGAGATCATTCAACATGACCAGCTGTCTACCCATTCCGAGGAGGGGGAAGAGGTAAGCACCTGGCCATCCTCGCTCCCAGGGCAACGCACGAGATAGCAGAACATGCTGGTGTTTTGACTGTGTGTGCTGATTTCTAAGCTGTTTAAATAGCAACGTGTTCAGTGAAGTGTTTTCGTAGCAGTTTTCATACAGACTAGCTCTGACTTTTGGTCATTCCCGGGACTCCAGAAGCAGCAGTATAATTTGCATGTAAAGGGAACTGTGGCTCTGTCGGTCCCCACTGAAAAGAATCATCCTCTCAGGGGCTGCACAGTGAGAGTTGCACAGTACTCCCAGATGGCGTTTGCAGCTCACGCTCTGGCTGAAGCGCGGTGCACTTGTGCTACCTGCTTCTCCAGCGTTGGCCAAAATCCGGCGGCTGTATTTCTGCAGCAGTGAAATCTTGCTTATATATTCATTTGGACTGTTGGGGGTAATATTAATTGCTCTGCCTTACCTCTGATAGAGAAGAAAAAGGAGTCAATCTCGCATAGTTTGGGAGTATTCTGATGCCTCTTAACAATTCTCCGTCAGTATCCTGCTTCTGTAGTGCATGTGACATGTTACTGCTTTACTGTGTCGCGTTCAGGAGGGAATTACCGAATGTGTTCGTGATTAATGTTGTGATGGAGACACTGCACTAAATGTAAACTTATGTTTTCAAGCCTACAGAGGATGAGGTGGTAAGACTACAGCCAGCTTTGCGTTCATGTGTATCTGGGCCATTTCCCATTGGTGTAAAACACATGCTGAATTGAACCTGTTATGTCACGACATCTTGTTTTCCAAAAGATGTAGCTATTTACGTGTTACAGGCCATTTTTAATTCTTCATACGTACGTGCCCATTAACAGACCTCTAATTACGTCATCTGTACAGCTTGTTTGTCTTATCCCCTGTCTGCAGATCTTTCTTAGCTTACCTGGAAAGCTGTTAAGCTGGAGGCCTGAAACGGAAAGGTTTTTGCTTTTAAACTTCTGAAGAAGTCTCGTTTGCCTTATGTGGTGTCTTTGGTAATCTGCTCTGTCACAAACTGTTAAAAGATATTTTTTTCCCAAACTGTCTGCAATTTTAAGGGTGATACTGGTTGGTGCCAGTCAGCAAATACAGCAAAAATGGGTCCAGTTTCGCACAGTTCAACAACTTAACGAACCAGTATCTTTCTGTAAAAGAGAAGCTCTGTTCTGAGAAACTGCTTGTTCATAAACACCTGTAACAAGTTTGAGTATTTATGAAATGGGTTTTTAGGAATACTCGTACAGGACTGATTGTAGGTTTCAGTGCTATCAGGTAACCAATTTTATTACAAAAACACATAAATGCCATGAGATTAGAGTAGCTTCACGACAATGATGCTGTTGTAAATTGTGCTGAAAGCGGTTTTGCTTAGAGATCTGTTGTGCATAGACCCATCTAGAATTGGGGGAGGGAGGCCGGGGGGCTGGGAACAGTGTGCTGGTGTACCCGTTAATTCTGTATATCGCTAAACCTGTGGAAAACGTGTAAAACCACAAATACCGTGCCGTATCCTGTGGATTCTCCCACTCCCTAGCATAGTGGCGACTCTCTCCAGCAGTTGCACATGGCTGTAAATTGTCATTGCTTAAATATTTCTCACATTCCATTTCCTGCACGCTGCCTTGCCGCGTGTGTTGGGAGGTGGTACTGGGGCAGGCTTTGTTAAAGCACTTTGCAGTTCGCATTCTGTGGAGAAAGAATTAGGCTTTTGACAGCTAATTTAACTTAATTGCTTGAAATATTTATTGCCCTGGATATACTAGGGGAGAAATAAGAATATAAATAGCTTTCTGTGCATGCTTAGAGCATTAGTCACTTGTCGTATTTAAAACATCATGTTCACTTAACCTAAATACGAGCAGTTTCTGAAGCATGGATTAAATCCAAAACGTAGGGAATGCTTTCCTAAGCTGCAAAATAAGAAACTGCCCCACATGGCAGACTCCTTATAAGTTCTTCTTTTATTATTTAAAAAAATTACCAAGACACAGAGACCTTGCCAGTGAATGGCATGCAGATGGGACTTTTTCAATATTGCTTTGTGCGTTATTTTTGCTTTCAAAAAGGACAAGCTCGCATCTTGCAAAATGTTCTCGTTGATCCTGCAGCAAAGGTACATACGCGGTATTGACTTGGAATACTGTCTCCTTTTTCATAGAGGTACATGCAATTTACCAGTGAATTCGTATAAATTCCGTGAATATGGATACCATGTTGTTGCTGAACAGTCTTTTCCTGGCAAAGCCCATGGCTGAATTTGAAATACCTTACTTTCATACAATAGAATGTGAAAACAGTAATATTCAAGCCGCAGCAGGGAACTGCCATTCTGCAAAACCTGGCAAGACAAGAGAATTTGGTTATCATTTTGCTAAACCAGGAGAAGACAGTGTCAGTGTCTAACTTCAAACACAATGTCCTTGGTAATAGCGCCAGGTAGCGTGCTCGTTCTCCCTGACCAGCCAGCCCTTGCTGCCAGCGAGGCTCGCAGCTCTCTCCATTCTCTGTGTTCTCCTTGCAGTTTGACTTTGGCGATACGGTGGTGTACCAGGCGATCCACACCATTGAATACTGCCTGGGGTGCATTTCAAACACTGCATCCTACCTGAGGCTCTGGGCTCTCAGCTTAGCCCATGCACGTGAGTATTCCTTACGGGAATCCTTATGGGATGGGAGGTTTGGATCCGTGTCTCCGATCACTCTGGGCAGGCAGCAGGTGAAAGGCAGGAATGCTGGTAGCCTCCCCTGCGCTCAACTGTCCTGCGCTGCTGGAGAAGGACAGAGCTGTGTGTGCGTGAGCTGGGACTAATTAAGTCTAGACACAGCACCTGCTTGCACAGCGCTCTGCCCAAAGCTGTCTGGATCTAGAAGGGAGGGGTGGAGTTGAAAGCAGTGAATAAAGCAAAGGGCTGCAGAGCAAGGGCTCTGCCCCGCGCTGCGCGACAGCTGGGGGCATCGTCCTGACGTACTTGGCTGCAAAAGCTGTTGTCCCTCTTAAGTTTCCCACCTCATTTTAGTGGGAGTTTGCTTGACTTTAGTTTTTGCTTTGTAAGTAAACTGTTAACAACCTTCTATTCTTGCTGAATGTTCTGCAACGAGCTCTCTTCTCCCCTTTCTCCCGGCAGAGCTCTCGGAGGTGCTCTGGACCATGGTGATCCACATTGGCCTCAGCGTGAGGAGTCTGGGCGGAGGCTTTGGTCTCTTCTTCATATTTGCTGCTTTCGCTACCCTGACAGTAGCAATTCTACTGGTCATGGAGGGGCTCTCTGCTTTTCTCCATGCTCTTCGCTTGCACTGGTGAGTTACTGGAACACGCAGAAACTTCAGAGTTCTTCATAGCAAGAAAACTGATGTCACGCGGACTATGCAGAAATGCCCTTGTCTGGAAAATTGTAGTGACCCTTACACAGGAAAGCTAAGGCTATAAAATCGAGGCAGTGGATAATACCGAGCCAAGATCAGCAATGTTCGGAAGTGCTGGAGCACCACAAATCTACCTAAACATCTAAATGTCCTGCAGCAGATGTGCGCTGACAGCAGAAAGGGGTCAGAGATTTCAGTCTTGTTTCTAGTGATACACCACTGTCTCCTGATTTTATGCGTAAGTGTTGCTTAGAAATTGTGGAGAGTAACTGATCTCTGCTTAAAACGTTAGACTAAAGCTCTGCCAGCAGTGGGATGGGAAGGCTGTGCTAGGTAGCTTAGCATGCTTGTGGCTTTCCGAAGGACTTTTTTGCCCTATCCCCTGGTCTGTTGCTGGTTCTGATGTTTGTTTTCCTTCATGTGCAGTAGCTACTGACTGCAGTTTCCCTCACGTGGTCTTGCTCGTCTTCATGAGACCTTGCACTGAACAGGGGCGGCTTTGCCCGTCTGTGCTTCGGGGTGCTGTGGGATAGTGGCCGTTTCTTGCTGATCTTGCTTATTGGCTGGTGCTTTTGTAGCCCCGTTCCTGTGATTCTTAAGCTCCTGTGTATGCAGACGGCCAGTAAACAAGAAGGAATTACTCACTGGAGTGCTCATCGCTGTCTCTGCACCCAAGTATGGAAAGTGCTCAAGAGCTTTCTCTAATCTATATTTAAAAGCGCTCGTTGTTCCACTTCACGTTCTCTGGTTAGTGCACTGGTGGGATCAAAGGAGCAATGTGGGAATGGGCTTTGCTCGCCTGGGGTTCTCTTCAGCCTGAAGTGTAGGAGAGCCTGTCTGCGCCTTTCCTCTGGACCGTCCTGGTTGCTGCCATCTGTTAAGGTAGTTTCTTTCCCGGTAGGTCAGAAGAAAGTGAAGTCCCATGAAGTTCACAAGGAATATTCTGTCTCACTTAAATGGGAGGAAAAGGTTGTGAGCACTTTTAAAAAGTAGTTCTGTAAGTGAAAAAGGAAGTCAGCGCCTTAGAAAAAAAAAAAGACGGACAGAAAATCAGCCCTTTTGCACTTTTCCCCTGCTTCTGGTGAAGGAAAACATTGTCCTTTTGCCCTCTCCATTGGCAGCCTGCAGGGCGCGGACTGGAGCGTCCCGGGGCGCCTGGGTCTTTGTAGCACGAGTGAGTCGAGCTTCACCCGGGGGCTCAGAGGTGTAGCCATCTTGTGCCGAGAGAGCCCGTGGCAGCGGGGGGTGCTGCTGAAAATGGCTGCTGGATGGTGCTTCTGTTTTTCCTGGCATCCAGCCTAGAAATCTTCATACCAGTCACTTGAGAGCTTCTTGCTGACTGGCTGGTGTTTCCTCATCCCCATCCTGCTGTCACAGCACTAGGCCACTGCATCAGTGCGAGAGAAGGAGCTCTGCAAACCCTGCCTGGTATTACTGCTAGCAGTCCAAGACGAGCAGAGAGTAAGCAGTGCTCTGACTCCGTATGTGATGTTTCTGATCCGCAGTTGCTTGCGAATTAGTGGATTTCCAAAGTCTTCCTTCCCTGGACTGCAGTGCTGCGTGGCACATTGCTGAGCAACAGTTCTGAACAGCTTTTCTGCTTGGCAGGCTCTGTGTTTTCTTTTTTACCCAAAGGGATGGGCTGAGATAAGAAAGCGTGTTTTTCTGGAGATACCTGTCTTGTGTTAATAACCGCAAACTGCACTTGTGCATACCGCTCGCAGAGCACCTGGAGCACGTGTGAGCTGGAGGTTGCGGTTCAGCCAAGAGGAGGCTTTTCACATTGCCAGGCTATCTCTAAAGGGTGCTCAAAAAAATTGTCTGGAAGCGTGTCTAGGGAACACGCACGTCGCTGAAATGGCAACGAAACAGAGAAACCCAGCTGAGCAATAGCAGTAAGCACGTGGGTCACTGGTGCAGGGCATTTGCTGGGGAGCTGCGGAACTGAAGCTCTTAATGAAGTCGTATTTTCCCTAAGCATATGTTTCAAAGTTGTAAAGCTTTAATATACATTCTCTAAGAGAAAATCTGTTCAAGCTTAGGGCCCGAAAAGCGAGTTTAAGGCAGTATTTCAGACTGCAAGTAATCTGCTGAAATTAGTTTGGGTTTGTTGGATTTTCGTTATCACAGTGGAGAGGAAGGCACCTGCAGTTGTTCAAAAGAACATACTGTTAACATTCCTTTTTGCTTCTGAACATGAAATCAGGGTGTTCCCAATGGTAGATGTTCCCTTTTTAGAAGGAGGGAGTGGGGGTCAAATACAGCTGTCTTGGGAGGAGCAGATCGGATTTTCGGGCTGTGGGAGAAGAGTCACCTATCGGGAATTCTGAAGGTGTGGGTGGCTCAGCCTTCCTGGGAGGGAGGAGGAATTTAGCATTTGCCTTACTGGTGGGGAAAGAAAGCACAGATTGTTCCATGTGCTCTGCCTATCAGTTCCAAAAGAGGAACATTTATTTTGTGCTTTTTTTCAGAAAGTGCGTTCTTTCAGCAGGCTGGGTTTTTCTGGGGCGGAGGAAGCTGAGTGCTGCCAAGATTGCAGGCGTGTGTATCGGAGGTCTGCTGGGGCTCGGTAGCTGTCTGAGCTGTACCCCACGTTGTGCTGTTAACTCCTTTTGCTGTAACATCACTGCTCTGAAATATTTTACCTTTCTGTTTGCTTTTCAGTAATGTGGTTTGACATTTAGATTAAAGTAACTTACCTTTTTTTTTTTTTTTAAGCTAGTCAGCTCTTCTAATGTGAGCAAACACAGACTTTGCGCAAAAGGAGACGTTTGTAACTGGATGCAAAGTAGGGTCCCAACATCGTGGGTTGATGCAGGAATACTGTTTTTCGGCGTAAAGCTGTATTTTAGGCTTAGTTTTGGGCCCGATTTGGAATTGGAAGCCATTCTCCCTAGAATACGTCCCAAGACCAGGCCACAGCTAGAAAGAATGGATAGCAGTAGGCATACTACAAAGCAAATCAGGTTAATTCCAAGCAGTGAAGAGTGGGGGTTGTATTGCTCTGGAGGAGAGAGGCAGGTGCTAAATGAGCCTCGTGATGTAGGGGGTTCGGTTCCAGAGTCTGGAGCAGTCAAACCCCATCGTGCAGGCTTAGCTCTGGTTACTCAAGCGTGTCCGTCTCAGCCATTCACCCACCCTCAGCCCACGTCCGTCGGTGTGGGGAGCCTGGGTCCCGGCCACGCACGAGCGTAGGTTTGGCAAGCACTGAGAACTGCGTTCATCTGCTCTCGCCAAAGGTTTCAGGCTGTGCTCTCCCTCAGGCTGCCCCAGCAGCCTTCCTGGCAGGTGTGTGCGCTTCATCGTGGCCGTACTTGACACAGGCATAAACGTGATTTTTCTTTATCGTGTGTTGCCTGCGCTGTTTGCCGCTGCTCCGTAAGCATCCCCAGAACGAGCTCAGCGCCATGGAGGCAGTGAAAGAGGTCCGAAGCAGTGCTCTCAGCCATGCAGTGTTAGGGGCAGCTGGAGGCAAGGGGCTCACACCGTGCCTGGTTTGTTGTGAATGGCAAACCTGGAGAGCGCTAGGGTCTGCACCGGGACCTCAAAATAGATTTCAAACACAACAGATGCGGTCAGCGTCAGACAACAGTGTGGAATAAATAAAAAGCAGCAATTACGTGGCGCTTCATGGACAACTGTTGTCGGCTGTAAACCGAGAATGGCCAGGCAGACCCTGCTCTGCCCGGGCAGAGCTCCTGGCCCGCTGCCGCCCGAGGGGGAGGGCTGCTTTCCGAGAGGCGTGGGCGTGCTGGAGTTGCATCCCGCTCCCGGTGCAGTGAGCGGCAGTGGGAGTGGTGGAGCCCAGCTCCCCACCCGCTTGCCAGAATTTTATTTTTCTTTGTAAAGGTCATGAGCCAGAGCTTGTCCTTAGTGTGACCATAAGAGCACGCTACTGCTCTAAAAGGCAGTCTCCTGTAAGCGCAGGACAGAATGACCCACGGTGCGGCATACGAAACTGCTGTCCTTTTTGGGAAAGAGTAGCTGCAACAATCTCCACCCAAACACCCCAATCGCTGTCCGACTGTAAGGTGCGCTGTAGGCTGCCCTCTTCGAGCTGTGCTCCGAGTCGCAGCCGACCCCAGGCATCGGCACACGCCTTTAAGAACACAAATGCCAAGGAGAAATTTGCATTGTTACTAAACGGAAGTCAGGGTTCCTGGTCAACAAGTGTCTCTGCAGTTGCTTCCCACGGGACTGTGAGCTGCCTGGTTTTCCAGACAGTGCGGGTGCTCTGCGACTGTTGGGTTGAAAAATCCTCGTAACTAGAGCCCAACAAACACTTTAGGTTATTGTTAATACAGAAAAGCCGAAGAGTGGGTTATCTTCAACGCCGGCTGACAGAAGGCTTTCTAGGCTGTTTATTTAGAGTGCAGTGCTAGCTGTCTAGTAAATTCTTCTGCAGAACTTGATCGCTGATGGGGGACGCACCGAGCAAAGTTCAGTGGTAGAGCTGGTACACGTGACAGCCAGGGGTCTTGGAAACAGCGGTGCCTCATGCCAAAAAAGGACCTGGGATTCTGGGTGTTCCTGTAGACAGTTCCAGAAAAAAACACACAGAACGTTTAAGCCATGATTATTTGGTTAAATAAACTTTGTCACTAGTTCCCCAACCTTACAACAGCCTCTCCTCGAGCTTCAGGCATCCAGTTGCGGCCAGCTGTAACTGAGTGTGTCCGAAAGGAGCTTTCAGATGTCAGGGCCAGCTGGAACAGTTAATCATCGGGGTTAAAATTTCATTTACAGTGGGTTCTGTGCGACCCAACCCTCTGCCTCCTATTTCCCTTTGCCTACAGAATAGCAGCTTAGTCACAGGATACTTAGGGAGATTATCAGGGTTCCTGAAAAACGGGCATGTTGGCAAGGAGCCCTTCCTCCCACGCGGAAAATCCTGCTCATCCTAGGGATTCCTCTGCAGGGAGGTTTGCCTGTCTGCATGAAAGCTGTTTTTCTGAACGTTTCCCTCCTGAGATGTGTTGGGAAATCGCTTTTTGCCTGCTGAAATACCAGCAGCTCTGGAGTTTGCTGTTATTCCTGATTTGGGAAAAAACGATTAAAAAAACCGATTTTTGTGCTTCACGAAGTTACTTCTCCTAAATTGTGTTAAACTGCTTTACAATTTGCTGTCGCTTGATTCCTACGGAGACTTGTTTTTTTTAGTGGATCACGCAACGGAAAGTGTTCCTCGTGAGGCTCGTGAACCACCGTGCTTGTTTTTACTGTGACTCACGGGATTATTTTTTTCTTTCCCTATTTGGCTGTTGGTGACCATTGGACACTTCTCCAGAATAGTTCTTTTTTTAAACTGAGCTCATTAGGGGAAGCAGGCAAACAAGGCTAAGTTCGTGTTGAGCTGGAGACAACACGCACAGCTCTAGCTCAGCAGAAGTAGTCGTGTGGGAATAGACCAAATACACGTAAGTGAATATACAGAAGTAGCGGAGGGAGGAAGTCCGAGCACAGCATCACACGACTCAGGTTTGTCCTAAAATGTGAACTTCAGTACTGAGATCTTACAGGCGGTGCTCTGTGCTCCTCACTGCTTCTAAGTGATGCCGCACTTGGGGAGTTCATCCTGGTTTTGTTGCCCGCAGGCATGGGATCGAAGTACCTGGGCAGTGCTCTGCTATGGAAACATCAAACGAAAACGTGGGCTTTGTGCCAGAAGATGCGCTACGTTGTAATACCACTTTTTAAAGCTTTATTTTTTATAGTCAATGGTCATGCTTCAAATGGAGTTCCTGCTGATTGCTGACTGCTGTCTGAGAGCTGCCCTGTTAACAAACAGTCGCTCTTCCCTCTCTTGCAGGATTGAGTTCCAGAACAAGTTCTACACTGGCACTGGGTTCAAGTTTCTCCCGTTCTCCTTTGATACCATCCGTGAGGGGAGGTTTGACGATTAAAGATCCCTCCGCTCGAGCAGCGTTAAACGTCGTGTGTTCGTGGCTAGCCCTCTGCCGTGTGTCTCAGTTGCATGTAGTCCTCCTGTAGAGAAAATAACTTATTGCAACACCCTCGAGTGTTACCGTGGCGTTTCAAAGCCAAGAGCTTTGACGTTCTCGGGTAGTGAGTGACACTGGATCAAAGAAACTTTTCCTTCCTTAAGTTTACCACTGAAGATACCAAGTGCATGAATTGTCGGAGTTTGGTGTGTAGTAGTGTGCTTCTCGTGCTGTGAATTCCCCGGCAGGCTTATCAGGGCAGGATGAGAGAAATGCAGCTGTGGCTGAGTGGGCATACAAGCACACGGAGAAAAGGCACCGCACCCTCTGCACAAGGCTTGCGCTCGGAAAGGGATTTTTTTTTTAAGAAAGTTTTGCACGTGGATCCTTTGTGTCTCTGCCTCTGATTAAACAAATCATGAGCAGTGGGCAGCTGAGACTCCAGGGCCTGCTTCTCCTACCTCCAGGGTTTCCCCACGTGCCGTGTTTTAATCTGACAAAAACAATGTCTTATCCCGTGCAGGGATTCAGCGCTTTGAACCCTGCCTGGGGCTTGAGGGGCCGGTACCAACGGTTAGCACGCAGCCTCAGCCAAGTGTATGGCGACTGCTCTAGTGATGGAGCAACGCCTCGTCCTTGCAAGAAAGGCTGTTCCTTTCCTCCGTGGAGAAGAGATGCTCCTGTAACTGTGCACCTGCACGCTCGCATCCCAGGCACTGCCCCAGTCCAGCAGCAAAGGCCCCTTCTCTGGGAGCAGTGGTGAAAATGGGACTGGGGCACGGGGGGGCTGGCTGCCTTGCTGGGGCCTGGGGCGAGCTGTGGTGCAAACTGTCGTCTCGGGTTCTGACCGCTGGCCGTGGAACTTGCTGGGTTTTTTGTTGAAAACCAAAGCCCCAGGGCTACAGAGTCCTGGAGGCACATCCAGGCACTGCCTGGCGCTTGGGATCAGGGGAGGCAGCTTTTGCAAAGGTGCGAGGACCGGGCACACGTTGTCATGTGTGCGTGGGGCCTAGGAGCCCTCAGAGGGACAGCAGAGGCTGAGTCTTGCCAAGAGTCCCACGGCCGCGGAGCCTCTGTGGCGTGTCCCCGCGGTAGCTGTTGCTTTTTCTCCTGTGCGAGATGTGAATGATTTCTTGCCCTCCTCAACTCGATGTCGCTGTGGGAGCAGTGGTGTGTGTGTGTGTGGGTTAGTGCTGTGTGTAACTGTCGCGTTTAATTGTCACAGTGGCTCTGAAGTATTAGAACAATAATGAGAACCATTGTAACCTGGAACTGAAGCACCACGCAGTGCGGGGCCGTTTGAAGCGACGCGAGAAAGGCGTGTGTGTGCTGTGTGCTGCAAGGGGCCTGGTCACGGGGATCCTTGTGCTGCGCGTGGGCAGCGTCTGGGTAATCGCTGTTTACAGGTGCCGTGCCGTATGTTTACAGCGGTGTTCACAGAACAAAAGACAAAATGAAAACTCGTGTGCAGGCAGAGCGGTGACACCGGTCCTGCCTGTGTGTAACGCGTTGCTGACAGTCACTGTGTAAATTAAACTAACTGCATAACAAGCGCTGTGGCCTCTTCTCTGCTTCCCCGCGCTCTCCCAAGGGTGCTCCCTGGCAGCGCCTCTTCCCTGTCCGACCGGGGGCCTGGAACCTTCACCTTCCCTGTGCTGGGATCCCGTCACCTCGCTCACCGGTGCGAGGGGTGGGCAGAGCTGGTTTGTAGAAGGAGACCAGCCTGCCCCTGCCTCGGCTGAAACGTCTCTGCCCTTACCGAGCGCCGGCTGCCAGCCCGAGCGCAGGCCGGCCGCGCAGGGGCCGTTTTGTCCGGGGGCCTCCTGCCTGCCCCGATAACCCGTTAACGGAGTGAAATGAGCGGTTCTGCAGGAAGGGAACCAAAGGCTTGGTGAAACCCGGGTGCTGAGGGTGTCCTCGCACGGGCACGGGGGCAAACACGCTTTGCCTGCTCGGGGCTGCCCCTGCCCCCTCCGTTGAGGGTCGGGTCCCCCGCGGCTGCCAGCTGTGTCCAGGGGCTGCTCTCCCCTTTCACCCGTTCCCCTGCTCTCTTGCACCACTCCCGCGTGCAACTGCAACGTTTCTGCCCGTTTCCGCGGCTCCGCCGCTGGCTCCTTGCCGCTGGCTCCTTGCCGCTGGCTCCTTGCCGCTGGCTGGCCGGGCGGGAGCCCCCGGGGGAGCCCCGAGCTCCTCCTTCCCTCCCGCAGCGAAGCGGGGGCACGGCTGCCCCTCGCAGCCTGGCTCGGGCCCGGCAGGGGCCCGCGGAGCCGAGAGGCGCTGCCCAGCCCGGGCCGGCCCCTGCTCCCCGGAGCCGTTCGCGGTGGTGCCCCCCTCGCCCCCCCGCAGCCCCGCGGGACCTCTCCGAGCGGCCGGGACCGCTTCTGCCGCCGCTGCCGGAGGG
>VZSC01007192.1:331439-386713 GCA_013398225.1 Steatornis caripensis | reverse complement strand
GAACTCTCTCAGCCTAAAATAATTTAGCTTGATTCCACTGAAGAGAGTTTAAATTACTGTATTTTTCCTTGAAATTGAGTGGATGCAGATGACTGGGAGCCACGAGCACAAACATGGTAGCTACTACTGCTCAGCTAATAGTGACTTGCTAAATCCACTGTAATTCATCTGCAGGTTCTTACAACACAACAAGTTTTCTAGTTTGCAAGTTCTAATTTCTCTCAGCCTCACCGTTATTAAGTGGTTTGTTTCTTTGCTGATCTAGCAATGCTTCTGGAAACACAGATGATCTTAGCATTACAGAAGAATTCAACAAAGTACTAAGGGGAAGGGCCACTCCATAGGGAAGAAAATGCATAAGCATGAGTGGCAGTTAAGACAAATACTGTTGACAGTGCTTGGAGTAGAGGAGGAGTATGGAAACAACCTGTAACGTACATGCTTGTGGTAAGGAGCAGCCAATAAATACACATAAATCGCCAAGGTTATCTTTTTGCCTAGTCATCATGTTCACATTATGGGATAGAAGTGGTTCTTGACCCTGCCTAGTAGCTGGAAGACTACAAAACAACAAGGGATGAGGTTTCTAAAGAGCTTCCAGTACATTTTAAGACTGTATTAGTTCAAAATTCAGCTATTCAGAATTAATGTCTATCACATGCATCAACAAAGAAGCAACGTTCCTGCAACACAAATAATATTCAACAAACGTAACTCAACATGAATTATTTATGGAAGTTCATAATGTGCTGAGATTTCCCATTGAATAATGAAATCTTCAATAGAAAGCCTTAGAATGGTGTGAAGCTATCACATTTCAGAAGTGAGGTTAGACTGTACCTAAACCAATGGAAATGGATTTACAATAAAAAGACAAAAAATATTCTTAGTCTTAGACCTCGTTCAAACCTAATGTTAGATATACAAAAAACCCGTTATTCAATGCCACTTTTGAATAAGCATTAGGGAATATGCTATATATTATGCAGTTACAAAAAGTCTAAAAAACAATCTACAAATGAGCAGCAGCATGACAAAAACCTTAACCATATTCACACAATAGGCATTCCAGATGGAAAGTGATATAAATGTTAGGGGTATAAGAAACTGGGACTTGGAAAGCAGTAGGCTAAAAAAACCCTGATACAGAGCACAATAAAATACCAAGGACTAGAGGCACATGTTATTAGGAGTCTGTCAAACTAAAACGTTTCTTAAAACATTTCTCATCCTTCACAAATTTAAACAATTCACACAATCATTAAAGATCACAGATTATATCCTTTGATTTGTTGTCAGTCTTGATTCACACAAGAAGGACGTAGAGATAAAAATTATTTAAGAAGGAGAAGATGCGATTTATAAAATAAATGAGGGGGAATGGAACCGTCTCTAGGGAAACACGAGACTGTGCAGAAAGAATAACTACAGGGCTGAAGTAGGTTATCTATGGCAATAAATTTGAAATGAAACATATGCAAAGAACCGCTAACAGAATAGGAAGTGGATGGAAGTAATTTCGCCAGTCAAGTGATCAATTGTTTTTCATTAAGCAATCTGTGGCACATAAAAAAAAGTCTGCTAATTATTTTTTTTTTTATGATACTATCTTTAGAGGCTTTGTCAGTGCTGAAGTAGACTGGAATATTGGGAATATACGAATGACTTTGAGTTAACTTACAAAAGGAAGATTAACAGTGTGAAGCCCAAGGTCTGGCATTTAGAAAAATTAACAAGAGGAAAGAAACAGCTTGTGGCTTGTTTCACATAGCAAAATGAAAGCTGAGAGGGGTCCAATTGCTTTTGAGAAATACATCATAAAGGAGGGAGAACTATGTGAAAGAATAGTGTTGGCACAAAACGAAACTCATTTCAGTATGCTACCAATTTGTACTTTCTAACTACATTGTAGATTTATGTTGGAAATGAGGAAGTTTACAACCACTACAGAATAAAAATCTGGAACACCAGCAGTAGTTTTAAGTAAGGTGTTTTTTTTCCTAGGCTGGAATCACAATTAATAGCTAACTTTCAGGACAGTTTCAAAAAAAATTAAAATTGAATTCAACATCACTCAATTTCAGGCCAAAATCAGCAAGGTTATTCCAGATTCATCCTCCCCTTCCACTCTGATTCAGGAGTTCACTTTGGTGATGGTAAAAAACCGGGCTGCACAAACATTTTAAGGCAAAAAAAAAAAGCTTCAGAAAAGGTACCACTGATCATCTTTCAGATCCCCCCACTCCCTTCTTCTCATGTTCCTTTCAGTCAACTCACTTAGTTTTTACTCACAACTCATAATTTTTAAATTGTCGCAAAACAGGGGCAAAAAAAAAAAAAAAAAATCCAGACTTCCATGCTGCAAGTTGCAGAGCTGATTGCTCACATAACCATTAGGTTCCTTAAACAATTTAATCCTAACTCCATTGCACTTAGCTCTTACGAGTCTTATTTAGAGAGTGAGTGAGGCTGGCTTATATCTGAGATGCCATTCATGTCAGCTTATGGTTCATGAATTGGAAGTCTCTTTCCTTCTTTATAGAGCAAGCCTTAGATGATACCTCGCTGTATACCACCATGTATGCATTCATATAGGAATGCAATTTTATTCATTAATTCTTGTGTGATTGAAATAGAGTTTTAGAGTATTATAATGTTCTAAAGAAAGGAAAAGAAATTAAACATGCCATTGCATTCAAACTTTTTAGCAAACTAAGAAAATCTGTTATTTTCGTTATCATTTATCACCATTCAAATATAAAGACTTGAGACATATTTCTTTCATTACATCATTGCTTACCTCATGCTTTAAATCTATTGTAAAGTCTGACTTGAGTGGTTCACTTTTCAACTTCTTCGCAAGCCTATAAAATTAAAGATGAAGAAATTTACCCCCCAAAATTTTTTAAAAATAAAATCAATCACTAGAGTATGCAGCAAAGTGTGGCTGGTATTACTGACCATCTTATAAGGAAAAAAGACCCCCACACAAATCACACTTCTGTATTTATTGCCCCAAGAAGCAACTCTTTCATATATAGTTTTTCTTTTTCATACAGTTTTTCTTTTAATCTGAGCACAGTGTGATGTTAATATTAGTTTTCAGCACACACATTTTGATAATTTCTTCCTGTTCAAGAAGAACATTCTCATCTGGAGTAGATGGAAAGACTGGCATAACATTTTCAACAGATTAAAAGTAGCAGTGTGTTTAAAGCTCAAACTTTAGACAATATTATCTTTTTCCGTATTCAAAGCACAGTATTTAGGCACCTTCAATTTATGAAAACATCAATCCTTGCTACAGCAAGATGCGTTCAACTTCAGAAATCTATGAACTTTTCAAATCTCATTTAAAGACTAAGGATCTAGTTAGAGATAAACATCCAGGTTGTTTCTATAGCATGAGAGAAACACTTCTGGAGGGCAATGCAGTCACTCTGACCCAGGAATAGAACTGCTGTCTGGGGAAGAATACATTTTTAAAATTGTAAGAGATGGTATTGAACTAATTGAATGACTAGTACCGGACAACTATTAACTAGCTGGCAGGATGCTAACCTTTAGATAGGCAGAGTGAAGCAAAATAAATCACGCACACAGCAATGATACAGAAATCTATTTCTGTACCCTTGCCTGCTAATGAATTCTTAAGTGTTTATTTATAATAATTATGCTTGGAATGTGCAGAATACAGAATAAATGGAATTTAATCAAAGCAGTATTTTCTAGTTAAGTTTACAGTGGGAGCACAAGTCTGTGCAGGCATACCCAGAGCTTGTTGTACATTGCTGTGCCTGGAAGAATGTCGTGCTACACACCTTAGATCCTCAAACTAAAGTAGACTTACATGTATTGGCAAGGGTGCTGATAATACAGGTGGCAGCAGCAGAAGCTCAGTGTAGGCTCTGAAGTTAAATCCATGAGAGGCAGCCTGCACTGGCTGAGTACATCCCAAGCCGTGTGCCATAGCCAAACTGCAATCAGCAGCTTCAAAGACAGCTCAAAATTAAAGTTTGACTTTGCATATCTACATGATCTGCAGTAAGACCTTTAACTGCTCTGCAGGCACACCTTAATCTTTTACAGAAAATAGTAATCCATATGAAGTAATAACTAATTAAAATAATATTGATTAGTATCTAGAAAAAACATATAAATTCAACACTTCATTACTATCAATAAACAATTAAGAAGTGATTAAAAATTCAATTCTTACTTGTTAACAAGTGGAATGCTAAGTGCCCAACCAGCAGCAAAATCTGGAAATTTAAAGACACTAGGATTTTCAGCAAAGGCATAATGGTGAATTATTGTAGATTCTTCATCATATAAAGCTTTACCTAAAAACCACTCCTGTAAAGGAATATAGGAAACAATTTTGTTCATCTACAGGATCCTTTTAGTGAAGATGATGACTGCATTCATGCTGAATAAAGCGAACTTGAAAACAAAAACAAGGGAAGCGTATTGCTGACAATAATCCAGACAAAAATTGTACTTGTTAAGAAATGAAACTAAAAGCAGTTCTCTTGAGTTCGGGTGTACACTGTATTTTCAAACTCCAGCACATGCCCTGGATTCCACCTGTTCAAAGAACACTGAATGCCAGAAGGGTTGAGGTTGGAAGGGGCCTCTTGAGATTCTCTAGTCCAACTCCCCTGCTCAAGCAGGGTCAGCCAGAGCAGGCTGTGCAGGACTCAGTCCAGTCATGTTTTCAACACACTCCACAACCTCTCTGGGCAACCTGTTCCAGTGTTTGAATGCCCAAACTAACTACTGATTAGACAAGACACTCAAAAGCATTGCATTTAGGAACTTCATACACATACCCATTTTGAATTTCCATCTGTCTAGCCTCTTTTACACTACAGAACTTAAAAAGCAAATACATTTTAAATACCTTGATCTTCAAAACAGTTAAATGAAGAAGGTCCCAAGTATGTATTTGAAAAGTAAAAAATTAAGTAGTAGTAGTAGTAGTAGCAGTAGTATCAATTTTTAATACCAGTGTTTAAGAATTTACTAGTGACTGCTGTATCTGAAAGTGACTTAAATGCTACTTCTTTAACACTGTCAGTTGTCTTAATCTTTCTGTTTAGGACGGATGTAAAACAAGTACAGCCCCAATTTCTTGCAGAATAAGGACTGTAACGAAGGGAAAAAAGAATGAATGTCTTTCACCATCTTCCCTGACATATTTGCTTTTACTCCTTTGAATGGGCAGCTATCAGCAACAATGAAAAATTCCTTCATGGCATTAGCACAGTTCACACACTTGACACATAAATAATTCACACAAAATTCACAGCAAACGGGAAAATAGTCAAGCAGAAGTACTGTAGAAACATATGGCCAAAAACCCCTGGTCTAACCCCAAGAGGATCTTGCTTCTCAGTAGTAATCTTTCTAATTCCAAACAGACGCTGCTATACAGACTGAGCTAAATTTTATAGCTCCCGAGCACAGATGAGGAGAAATGAGCGAGATTTTGCCAGGGCACAGTCAGCAGACAGCAGAAGAGATGTCTGCGTGCAACAGGAGACATCTCCAGCCAAAACCAACAGGCTGAGTCTCGCAGGAGTATGCAAGTGTGGCGGCCCCAGAGGACACAGCCTGGCAACCTTCTGGCTTCCAGCCAGGACTCAACCTGCCTGCCCAGATGACAATAAAAAGGCAGCTCTCAGGCACTACCAGGGATGCTTGTCTTGCCGCACACACTGAGTCAAAGCTATGGGGTGCTGCCTGCTTCAAGAACTCCACCTCTGCAAGGATGGTCAGGGTCCACATAGGCAACCATGAGTCAAAGATACGGGATGCCACCCCTGCCAGGAGCACTGACTCTCCGAGGGACTGACGCAAGTGTAACTTTAATGGTATGCACGTGTATGCACACGCATGTGTGACGCTGAGTGCATTTCCCAGGAATTCTGCACATTTCTTCCCTCTTCTTTCATCAGCTACTCTCAATAAAAGTAAATTGAATATATCTTGTACTTGACTAGTGACTTCTTCAGGTAACACAAATGCTGAAAACTTGTATGCTCCCATAATCCCTATGTGCCTCCTGAGGCTGACCAGTAGGTGTTCAGGAATCTGTTGAGGGAACAGCCAAAGTTAATCTGACACTACCCAACATGTGGAGAAGGTAAGGGTGGAGATTTTTTTCCACCATTTTTTAACCACCTTCATAGGAGTTGCTACCTGGTATCTACTTAGCCTTTGATTTATACCTTCAATCACAATAGACCTGTTTTCTCCTTCCTTTATTGGAAAGATTCAATAATGTTCACTGGAAGGATTAAAAACCAAACAAAATATTCAGAGGTAAAAGAAAACAGGCAAACATACTCATTTTTATACACAAATATGATTGCCATGAAAGAATTAAAATAATTCTTTAGAAGCATTTGTGCATACCATTTTTGAACTCTTTTAGGGCCTCCAAGGCTTCGGAATGTTCACAACACAAGCACACTATTCTGTTTCAGAAATAATTAATAAAAAGTAACATTTTAATATGACAGTACCATCTGCAGACAATTTTTTTTCTGGACTTCCATTTTGTTATGCTACAGAGTGAATAAAATTTACTTATCCTAATTTTGCATGCTAATTTTTACACCAAAACAATCTGTGGAACAAAAAAAATCAACCTTACTTTCCTTGCTCTGTAAAGCATAGAAAATAAAACCTATACTTACATTCTCCTCAGGCTTTCATATAGTATTATTTCCGGCACTCTTAAACCACAAATCACAGTGAAGGCATTCCAGGTTACAGCCAATACTCTCCAAGCTTATTTGGTCGTAACATTGTTTATTTACTCACTGATATATAGGACAAGTCAACCTGTGCAGGCTGGCTTTACAAGATTAAATTTGTTCTATTCGAAATAACTTGCGAAGTAGCTTACGGAATGATGGTGATCAAGTTGCATATAGGCAAAAATGGGGATAAAAAAAAAGTGATTTACTGCATTATGGATAATTACCATGCACCAGGATCAGTAAATATATTGTGCTTCAAAAATGGCAAAAAGCACCTCAAAGCACTCCAAAGTCCTTAGAGCACTTTAAACTAATAGCTGAAGGAATTTGATGCAACAAAACTCAGTACCAGACCTCAGGGAGGACAAAGGTGACTTTTCCTAAATTGCTAATCAAGTTGATTCCACCCACTCACTCTTGTATCCACTTACAAATACCAAGACAAGCATGCTGAATTAATTTGTCCAAGACTTGTGTCTGACAGAGGACAGGAGATTTCAGCTGTCACATTCTCACTATGTCTTACTACATCATCTTAGGAGTTCTTATGATTCTCAAAGACAAACCGTTATTTACACAGATCTTTTACACCCTTTAGGTATCAACAGCTACTAAGTCATTGCTGCCCATCAGCTTGGTTTAGTCATTCTGGATATTTTTGGGGCTGCAGTCTGTCACCCTGTTAGGATGAGAGGATGAGGAGTGGCATATACAATCTGGTCTAAACTTGCTGCCGTCTTCCATCATGAAACCACAGGTTGAATCAATCTGCTATTGAAGTACAGACTCACAGAGGGGATGAAGTTGGAAGGGAGCTCTGGGGATCATCTAGTCTAACTTCCCCTGCTCAAGCAGGGCCACCTACAAAGCAGGTTGCCCAGGACCATGTCCAGACAGCTTGTGAATTACATCCAAGGATGGAGCGCCAGAACCTCTTTGGGCAACCTGTGCCAGTGTTCACCCTCACAGTAAAAAAGTCTTTCCTAATGTTCAGATATAATCCACCATCTGAGTGCTCACCTTGCTGTCTTTATGTAAATCAGATATTCCTCACTGGTTTTTAGTTTTACTGCAGTCAATAATGTCCTTGGTCATCAATGCAGGTCATTCTCTTAACATTCCTCTGCAGTCTCTTAGAACGCTTTCACACACTTGTTTTCACTCAATATTACACTCCTATCAGTCTCAACAGTTCTGTTACTAATCTCTATACATCCAGATCGAAAAGTTGCAGGTTCATCAACTATTCACAGGCCCCTTGTGTATACGAGCTTTTTATTATGCAGACTGCTGACACTTTAAAATGAAGAATGAATGAGCTAATTCTGGTCTAACTCATCTTAAATTTTGTGACTGATGGACTACTACTGTATATAAGGAATCAGTTATGGACTGTTACAATAAGATGACAATTACACAAAAGCAAAATATTTTCCTTTTAATGCAGGTGGGAAAATAATGTGTTATTGTAATAGAATTTACATATAATGCAAACGAGAGATTAAAACCAGTGTAAGGGCAGCAACCAGAACAAAAATGTTTATGTTTCTAATTTGAAAACATCAACTAGGAGTAGGTGTTTCTGAAACAGAAATAAATGAATGTTCCAAAAGTCTGAATATACTCAGTCAGCCACTTTGAAGATAGTGTTTAAATATGTAAGGTCTCTGAATTATTATTATTACCATTCTAGAAAAGAAATGTAAGAAAACACGACAAGGCCATGTGCCTGCAAAAGAAGTAAATATGGCAAAGTGAGACCTGAAACAGAGTTCAATACTCAGTCAAGGTAACAATAAAGAGACAAAACATATTTCGCACAGGATATTTTGGCTTCTTTTATGCCAGGGAACGGACAGACATCAAGCTGAATTTTTTTCTGAACACTCAGAATCCTAAATATTAACAGCTTTTGTGTCAGTTGCATTGCCGAATTTACTTTGTTCCTTGGCAACTGCATTTTTATTTTGTTCTGCAAGTCTTCTGGTGTTGTTTCTTTTTCAGCAGGTAAAGAAAACTGCCATATCCCAAGACAGTTCAGAAATAGAATGCAAATAAAATACCCTACTATATTAGATCAGAGACAGTTAGTCAAACTAACATCAGTCATTCTGTCTGATGATAATCAGAACTGATGACAGACAGGCAAATGGGGCAAAAGGACCACACAGCAGACTGTAGTCACCTTTTTACTAATGCTGCATCCTTTTCAGGCTATTCACAGAAGGCATCTTTTCCCTGCTCAATTTTAACAGTTCTTCAAACGCTAGACAGGTGTTCCTACTGCTTCACGTTAAATACCTTGCTCACTCTCAGACTCAGCAATAGAATTCTATCATCCTATTTTAAGCTGTGTGGATACATCTTTTCCAATGTTTGGAGCTCTGAGCTATCCAGGCAGTGTTAAAAAATTAAATTCTGGACCACAGATACTGTTCCGTAACTAGGAATTCTAAAATTCTCCATTTATAATTTTGTACTTAAAATGATTCTACATGTTTAATCTAAAAAGCCATCCAAGCACATTCAAAAGAAAATTAAGTATCTAAATTTTTATTTCACCTTAGACCTGTCAAATCTTCGAAGTGTTTCTAGCAGCTTTACAACTTGTATTCTTGTATCTTCTTCACAGAAGAAAATCCAGGAGGAGTTCCTACCATAGGTAACAGAGAAGCTAACAAAAGAAATTAACATTTAACTAATAAACTGGCTTATGAGCAGAATGATAGATTCAACCCACATTCCCCAAATATAAGTACTTTGCAATCAATTATTCATTATACAGAAACTTGTACTACTAACTTGAAATTACATAACAAAGGACTACAGTGAATGGATGAAGATACTGCCTCTGCTGCTGTCTGTTTATATAGCACCAGTTATTCCAGAAAGAAGGGAACAGAGATACTTAAAGAATGTCCACTCAGAAATGTATAGGTACTACAAGTCTAATAGTCACTTATGAATTAAAAAATTTATAGACAGCAGTTTAAATTACCTTCCCCTCTGTACCTTAACTTTCTTCCAAGAAGCCATGCTGTTGGGCATCTAACACCATTGCAACAACCATGAACAAGCCTAATGACAAGTTTTCTCACAGCTGTTCAACACTGATCATCCTCAACCTAAAAACTTCATTAGCTTTTTCGGTACAGTGAAACTACACAGCTCGAAGGGACTCCCCAACCTTCCTCAAAGCTAACACTAAACTCAATGCAGGATTCCTGACTCCTTCAGAAAATTCTCATTCCTTATTTCTCTACTCTTCCCAGCTTAATTCTTCCACTACTCAACAAAACAAAGCCTTATTAATTCATGACATCCTAATGGAAAAAATAAACCAATCTTGCCCAGTTTCCTCCGCATAGCTTTTGCGTTGATTTAATTAAACAAATCACCTGAGGAGAGGGGTAAGAAAAATTAGCACCTATGAACATCACAGATTTCTTCCTCTACAGCACTGTCTACTGACAAAATCAGTAATGAGAATAAACAGCAGAAACGTAAGTCAGGAAAAATAAGTAACAAAAGGTGATAATTTAAGTTTTAAGAATTGGCATTTGCCTAAAAAAAAAAACCCAACAAAACCCCAAACCTGCTATCTGAGAAATACTTGTACTAGAACATGTGATAACTGCCTCTGCAGGTCTTTTAATCACATGCTAGAAGCACCAGATGGTTGCCAGGTGCTAAACTAGTTCAGTCTTTTTTCATCTGGGAGAAGTCAATGCATTGGTTTTGGCTGGGAAAGAGTTAATTTTCTTCACAGTAGCAGTAGCGGGCTATGTTTTGGATTTGGATGCTTTCATTATTGCGAGCAGTGCTTACACAGGGCCAAGGCCTCTTCTGCTTCTCAGAGCACCCCACCAGTGAGTGGGCTAGGGGTGCACAAGGAATTGGGAGGGGACATGGCCGGGACAGTTGACCCCGACTGACCACAGGGATATTCCACACCGTATGACATCATGCTCAGCATGTACAGCTGGGGGAAGAAGAAGGAAGGGGGGATGCTTGGAGTGATGGCATTTGTCTTCCCAAGTAAGCATTACACACGATGGAGCCCTGCTTTCCTGGAGATGGCTAACCACCTGCCTGCCGATGGGAATGAGTGGATGAATTCCTTGTTCTGCTTTGCTTGCGTGCACAGCTTTGGCTTTTTCCTATTAAACTGTCTTTACCTCAACCCGCGAGTTTTCTCACTTTTACCCCTCTGATTCTCTCCCACATCCCACTGGTGAGGGGGGAACNATACTTGTACTAGAACATGTGATAACTGCCTCTGCAGGTCTTTTAATCACATGCTAGAAGCACCAGATGGTTGCCAGGTGCTAAACTAGTTCAGTCTTTTTTCATCTGGGAGAAGTCAATGCATTGGTTTTGGCTGGGAAAGAGTTAATTTTCTTCACAGTAGCAGTAGCGGGCTATGTTTTGGATTTGGATGCTTTCATTATTGCGAGCAGTGCTTACACAGGGCCAAGGCCTCTTCTGCTTCTCAGAGCACCCCACCAGTGAGTGGGCTAGGGGTGCACAAGGAATTGGGAGGGGACATGGCCGGGACAGTTGACCCCGACTGACCACAGGGATATTCCACACCGTATGACATCATGCTCAGCATGTACAGCTGGGGGAAGAAGAAGGAAGGGGGGATGCTTGGAGTGATGGCATTTGTCTTCCCAAGTAAGCATTACACACGATGGAGCCCTGCTTTCCTGGAGATGGCTAACCACCTGCCTGCCGATGGGAATGAGTGGATGAATTCCTTGTTCTGCTTTGCTTGCGTGCACAGCTTTGGCTTTTTCCTATTAAACTGTCTTTACCTCAACCCGCGAGTTTTCTCACTTTTACCCCTCTGATTCTCTCCCACATCCCACTGGTGAGGGGGGAACGAGTGAGTGGCTGTGTGGGACTTAGTTGCTGGCTGGGGTTAAACCATGACAGTCATTTTACTATAAAGCTACTTTTCCTCTATGTCTTGCAATGGTACTTGGTTATTCACTGCTTTCTGCTTANTGCTAAACTAGTTCAGTCTTTTTTCATCTGGGAGAAGTCAATGCATTGGTTTTGGCTGGGAAAGAGTTAATTTTCTTCACAGTAGCAGTAGCGGGCTATGTTTTGGATTTGGATGCTTTCATTATTGCGAGCAGTGCTTACACAGGGCCAAGGCCTCTTCTGCTTCTCAGAGCACCCCACCAGTGAGTGGGCTAGGGGTGCACAAGGAATTGGGAGGGGACATGGCCGGGACAGTTGACCCCGACTGACCACAGGGATATTCCACACCGTATGACATCATGCTCAGCATGTACAGCTGGGGGAAGAAGAAGGAAGGGGGGATGCTTGGAGTGATGGCATTTGTCTTCCCAAGTAAGCATTACACACGATGGAGCCCTGCTTTCCTGGAGATGGCTAACCACCTGCCTGCCGATGGGAATGAGTGGATGAATTCCTTGTTCTGCTTTGCTTGCGTGCACAGCTTTGGCTTTTTCCTATTAAACTGTCTTTACCTCAACCCGCGAGTTTTCTCACTTTTACCCCTCTGATTCTCTCCCACATCCCACTGGTGAGGGGGGAACGAGTGAGTGGCTGTGTGGGACTTAGTTGCTGGCTGGGGTTAAACCATGACAGTCATTTTACTATAAAGCTACTTTTCCTCTATGTCTTGCAATGGTACTTGGTTATTCACTGCTTTCTGCTTATGATACTTAATCTGCTGAACCATAATAGCCAGAACTCACAATGCATTGATCCTTCTAGATCATAAAATCATATACCTGTTGCCTACTCAACATTGAAATCTGTGCAACTCTGCCATTCAGGCAACCAAACAAGATACAATCAGCTGGGAAAGACACTTCCTAGCTGTTCCTTCTAAAACTTGCCAAACAAGTACAGAAAGGGTATCGGATACCCTCATGTTTTTAAATATGTACAGTATTCAGTGCCCTGTGAAGAGCAAAGGCTTTTCTCTCACAATTTAGTGCTCAGCTGAAACTTCAGGAGAGAAGTATCTTGATTTACATGAAAGCAGGTGGGTGAAGCACAAGAAAACACTAAAATGACCCCCCCTCTAAAGAACTACTGAAACTTGTGAATGCAGCACATGCAAGTTCACAAAAAGAATGATGTCTTCATCTAGCTATCGACGGACAAACAGAATGATTTTCAAGGCTACATATTTAAACCATGCAGGGATTTAAACCCCTGCAGAGACCTCAGAGCACACAAATTTGAAGTTCAGATTGCAAGGAGCCATGGGACAGACTCAGGTAAGATCCAGTTTCAGGGTAATAATTTAAAAAAGAGATTTCCTCTCTGCTGAATGAACATGGTTAGTGAGAAGAAATGTAGTGGGCCTTCTGGAGACAGTAAGGGTACCGTGTCATAAGACATCCATTGATGTCTTAATGATTACATCTTCTGAAATGAAGTATTTTGTCAAAGTTAACCTAAAAATTAAGAATTGTCATAACTGTTTAGAGGCCTCCTTAAAAATGCTGACAACTACAGAACTGAGGAAAGACATTCTTCTGAAAGCAATTTTCAGATAAGAATGCATCTTGTATCACAATTCTAAGCATCATCAGCTGCTGCAAAATGGGCTGATCTCCCTTCCTCCTCTTCTGTCCATTGAGAAAATGGATCAGAACAAGTCTCACAACATCGACATACTTCTAAACTACTCCATGTCTTCATTCTGCCAAAAGTGGTAAGTCAAACAGTAGAGACCACGAAATTCATATTCTCGAATTCTCAAGATGGAAATCCTCTGCTTAAGATTTCTCTTCTGATTTCTGAAGAATTTTCTTCTGCTTTATCATGCAAACTAGCATTTGTATTGTTGTTTCTGAGTTTTGGTAACTTGTAAGAGCTGTATCTGTAAACCCGGTCACCAAGACAAACAATTCAGAAGAGGAACCACTAGGTCAAACAGGAGCTAAGAAGGAAAAACAAAGATGATTGATAGTTGGAATATCATCGTCCACTTCTTAAATTTAACCTTCATTCTCCTTTTGCTTCTTTTCACAGTTTACATGTATCTCAAAGATAACTACTACACAAGCACTATTTTCATGTTTCTACACAAACACAGAAAGCAGAAGAAACAGTATCCTGTCCTGCAACCACTCTGATGCAAAAATCTCAAACCAAAACAAAAACATCCTTCTGAATAACTCTAGTAAATTATATTAAATAAATTAAACCTCAATAGGCTGCAGAGCCTCTGGCATCAACTTCAAATGCAAGTTTTAGCCAAAGGATAGGCTTCAGCACCATGGAACTTTAGGGCTTTCTGAAACAAGAATCATTGCTTCCTGACAGTTTGCAACATACTGCCATGTAAATGCAGCGTGTCTTCCTTGGAGCCATCTGCATAAAGGTATTTGACATTACCTGTCTTCTCTGATGATACTAAGACAAAAACTGGCCATATGAGCTCCTAAAAAGACGTTAAAACCTACACCTTTTCACTACAGAGGCATACGACCTCTTAGAAACACTATAAGCAATAAAAGATAGAAACCCCGAACAAGTATTTTTATCTATTTTTAAAAAATTATTTATCCGTTTCATTCAGCCAAGTAATCTGAAAGGTCAAAAGTTCTGACATGCCTCACACCTTACACTGTGAGAAGTGGGGACTAAATAGGAACATACGCATTTAAAAATCATATTTCTTTTGACTAGTTTACTTCCCTGATGATTTCAAAACCCATAAAGATTTGAAGAAGGTAATTGTTCAGTTACATTATATTATTGTCATTCTTTTATTTAAAATAGCTTGCTCTGATTTAATGAAATTTAACAGAAAATTGCTTTGGAAAACAAAAAAAACAGTAAAGTAAGAAAATTAAAATACAAGGTTGCAACTCTCAGTCAAAAACTTTGCTTCTGAAAAAAGAAGTCTGAGTAGTTAATTTTTATATTCTTTGCTACAAAAAAATCTGAAAATAACTAGCATTCATTACACTTACTCTCTCATTAATGGTAGTATCGTCCATGCACCTTCATGCCCATCCATCTGATGAATAAGCAGAACCGTAGGTAATTCCTTTAAGAAAAATAAAAATATTCACATTAAGCTTGAATTATATGCACTTTTTTCCCTAAACATCAACTAATCTTAAGAAAATTACTGTGGAACGACTACTTAGTTCTTCACTGTTTTTTACTGGCAGGTAGCCCTGCAGAATAGGTGACTTAGGATGGTACGAAATAAGTTGACCTGCAATTTAGGGGAAGTGTGTCTTCCAACTCTTGATTTCTTAATCCTCCATTAGAAATAAGGCTAATATACTTCAAGTTAAATGTTTCGTGTAAGTCCCATGTAATCAATTAAGCAATGCATCATATTCATTTACCACATCATAAAATCCCATACTGTAAAGACTTATAAATAATGTAGGGTATTCTACAAAGGCTTCCATTGGACAATAACGTTACACAGAGATTATGTGAGAGTTCAAACACTCTTTGCTGAGTTCAGCTTTGACCTGTTACAGCAACATCATGACAAAAACTCATGGGTTTATTGAAAAATCAAAATGAGGAGTTAGCAATTTTTTCTTACTGAAAAATCAAAGGACCTTCCTACAAAGCAAAATATTTCTATAAATTTCTTTGTTCTTTTATTACGTTAAATCTCTTTGGCATGGCAAATCCAGATATTTAGCAGACAAGTTATCATTCTGAGGAAGGTCCCAACAAATCACCCTTTAAACACGGTCCTCCAATAAACCGAACTGCATAATTCACTAGTTCATATATGTAAAAAGTGGGAGAGAGATATATATCCCATAATATATAGGCAGTATCTTACTCCATTGATTAACTACCTATTTGTTTCAAGTACAGTTCTCTATTGCAGCATCATTAGGGTCACAAGAAGTTCACAAATGTCTAAATCCTTTGGGTTAAGTAAGTGTACTAATACTGAAGCAAAAGAACAGAAATGTTCCTGCCAGAAAACCCTAACCTCTGAAACAGTTTATCTAAACTTCCTCACCATCTAAGTACATCCCATTCCAACACTTAACCTCATAAAGCACTGGTGGTGTTCATGCACTTTTAACATAAATGACTTACTACTGGCAGGCAAATGATCCCACCTTTCCATTATACAAACTGTTAGGTTATGTCATTAAAGGCTCACCTCCATAAATACAAAGCAGCACAGAGAAACAGTAACACAGGAGGAGCCCCAATAAGGTAACTGGAGAAACTGAGCACCCTGACCCAGCTCCCCTCAGGGAAGCCATCAGCCTGTCCAGGTGTGATACCCACCGGCTGAAGAGAAGGGAAAGGCTTGGCTCCCCGCTCACCTTACAGTCTGACAGGGGATTACTGCCTACAGGGGGCATGCACTCATCACGGGATTCAGGGGAAGAGCATTTTGGCATGGCACAAAACTTACTATGAGATACTTAGGGGGAGACGAAAGGCCAGGAAAAGAGGGATCAGGGTGGTATGAAGAGGAACAACCATTGGTAAACACAGTGAAAAAAAGGGGCTGGTCACTTGAAACAGACTGCTGGTCAGAACCTTTGGCCATTCCCTGCGCTAATCACTGCAGTCTGTTCTGTCTTCTCCTTAAATTCCGTTTCTAACTCCTGGGCAGGAGGCTCTGTGTGTCTGTGTCTATTCAGAGGTCTGAGTGCCTGAAGCTGAAGGAGGGGATCACAACTCATACGGGTACAGTTGTCTGTGCTGCCGGAAACCGGGGAGAGCAGGGTGCATGCATGTTGTGTGTGGCCGGGGGGTGTCAGTGTGTGTAATTGCTCATGAGCATCAAGCTGGACTAAGAAAAGGAGAGGCCTGGGGGCCAGGTATCAGAGCAGTCACAAGTCTGGGGCAGACACTGGAGAGACCAAGGGCCCTGACATGGTGACTGGAGGAACCAGGAGATCTCAACTACAGGAGAGCCTCTGGGGTGCAAGGGTCAACTACTGGTAGGATCTGAGTCTGCACCAGCTACCAGAAAGACCCATTTGCGTGTGTGTGTGTGTCTGTGCATGAGGTAACAGGGAGGCCAGGGGGTCTAGGGGTCAACTACTGGATATACCGAGTGTCTAAAGATACTGGGAGGATTCATAATGTGTGTGCGTCTGTGTGTGCAGGAGCAGGGCTGAGCACCAGCAACTGGAATGGAGCCGCAAGCCGCACAGCAAACCTTATATGCCGGCAAATGCAGAGACCGCAAGTGCAAGGGCCAGTGACTTCACAGACTGAATGTCAAAGACCAGCTACTGAAAGCACCCATGTTGTAGGTATGTATATTATGTATTCATATTCCACAAACAGGCTTTTATCCTGATCAGCCAGAGGTGAAACAAGGTCAGGCCATTTGTGCAGTTTGTGTTTGTGCGAGTGCTGTGGTTTCTGTATTTACCGACATCGATGACCACGTATGCACAGGTATTGTGTGTATGCACACCCACATGCAGGTTGGGAACACATGCTCAGCCTCGCCGCTGGCTGGACCTGAGGACACAGGGCTGCAGCACCCTCACCTCCATCAGGCTAGTGGATTCAGCAGCTCCTAGGACAAACCATCTCGACCTCTCAAGGCCCTAATTCCTTTCCACTTACACCATGCATATGCCAAACATTTTTGTTTGATGAATGTGTCTCATGAATATAAGCCAATTCCATTAACATAAAACTCACATTTAAACACAAAGATAATTTATTCTCTGAGAAAAGCTATAAGATAAAGTTCACCCTACTTGCTGACTCTGTCAAGTTTACTTTAAATCCTTTTTAAGGGCAGCTAAGCATAGCACCTAGAAATATATAAAACCTTCAAACCTCACACACTAAAGAAAACATCTCTACTACTCTAAAGAATAACTATGTCTCTCAGGAGTGCATAAATAAAAACCCAACGATCTACTGTTTTTAAAAATATTTATGCTATTGGGAGTTACCCCAAATTAAAAAGAAACAATGACAAAACTAATTTGTCACAGCACATTCACCTGCATCTAAAACATCAGTGGTGCTGATTTATTATTCTGGTTCAAGACAATCTATCAAATATGTTTCTGGCTAGTTTCAATTTATTGCAAACCAAAGAAGTGAAGAGATTTTTAGTGTAAGTGGCAAATCTTAGTAACAGCATGATCAACATCTGGTACTTCACTAAAACGTAACCACTTTGTGGTAAAGCCATAAAAACATGTTTGCTTATGGGATTGCAGACAGAAAGATAAAAGGACAAACCCATCTTTACAAGAACATTTGTTTTTACAAGCATAGAAACCCTGCAGTTATGCTAGTATTTGTATGTTGCCATGTATTTCACATACAATAGGAGTCAGACAGAAATAAAAGTAGTTAATAATCAAATATTCAGTGTCTATATCACACCAAAGGCTGAAGTCGTATTCATTTTACATAGAAAATGCATTTTCCCATGCAAACTGTATGGAGTAAATCTCACAATCTAAGTAGCTGCAACATATACTCAGGTATCTCCTCTTCAACAAAAAAAACCCCAATTCTGTCCTTTGTGCAGATCAAAGGAGGGATGATAAAGAAAAAGCACTCTATTTTGAGCTAATCTGATACTTTTGCAAGGTATCTTTTCTTCTTGATATTCGCATAACCCTGCTCTCTTTCTCTGCCTAACTTCCTCTAAAACATAAAAATACATATCTTGCATACACTTTTCCTTCCACTCATCTCTAACAATGCATCAATTCTGATTTAACAAAGGAGATGCTTAAAAAACACTGTACAGGTAAAATAGCCTGTTCCAAAAAATACAGGAGGATCTCTGTTGCTTCTCCTTTCACATTTCATGTATTTTCACTCTGAACCTAATGGATCTGGGCTGACCTATTAATTCCATTTATTCTACCTTTAGTACAAAGACAGAAAAAAGGCAAAAAGTACCTGATGTTAGCTTTGGGAACTGATAGGGCATGTGCAGGCTAGCTCATCAGAGGATGGCTAGATAGTCAAGGGAACTTAGACACCGCGTCTGTGTATCTCATAAAACTCTCATACAAATGCACCCATACACTATGGTATTCATTGATTATTTTATCTTGAAACTATTGTTTTCACAGTTACACAGCCCATATGCTTTCACACATATTAACGAAGTCAAATTTAATCCAAATATAATAATTTTTTTTTTGAAGATCAAGAAACTACCCTCTCCACTTTCACAACTGAGCTGACTTTAAAAGGACAAAACCAAAAAACAGAGTCACTTGTGGTCTGAAACATAGTATAAGACTTTTTTTACCCCAAATACCACCTACTATGTCAGCACAGTTAGAGCAGTAATACCTGCCACAGATTACAACTGCAAACTCTACATAAACAAAAAAAAAAGTGTGAATAAGGGGGTTAGATCCACATGTTCAAACCAATTCAAAGACATTGACATAGCCTCGTACACCTTTAAAATCATTTAACATTATTTATGCAAGTTGAAGTACAAAGATGCTAGTGCATTCTGAATAAAAGAATTCTTAAGAAAGAAATAACAATTGCTAACCTGAAACAAATACCTGAAATCTTTCTGTACTACATGCAATTTTCTACTCATCTACAAAACCTGTATGAAAAATGCATAGTTTATAGAGAACAAAATAGTACAGTATGGAAACAAAGCACAGGGCCAAGAGTTCATAGACTACAAAGTCAAAAGGGACCACTGTAAGTACCCAGGACGGCAGAGACCATCCCCAGCTAAAATGGAATTTCCAGAGCCACAGCTCGGTCACATCCTCTAAGACCCCCTAGCAGACCTGTGCTTGCTTTGTTTTCCTGCAGAACTGAGTCCACTGTATTTCATCTAAGCATAACTAAACCTTGCCCTAAGTGTATGGTTCTGTGCAAACATACTTTTTAGAATGTAATTCAAACTGGATGTTGCTCACCAGTATTTACTAGACACTCTATGTGACATAATATTGTACGTACTACATACAAACAGATACAGAACTGTGGTGAAATGAAAAACACTACAGTAATGTTTATCGTTATATCATTGAGTCACCTGATCAGAGCAATTAGCAAACTTGTAACACGGGATCAAAAAATAAAGTAGTGTGTAAGAATCTGCTCTTAAGTCCAGTATACTGGTATCTCCAGGTGTCTTGCATATATCCTCATGCTGTTTAAGTTTATTAAACTGCCTCATGAAACCCAGAATGGGGGGAAGGAGGGAGGATCCTAAACCCTAGGCAGTGTTGTTGAATCCCACAGTTCCAGCATTAGAAATGTTTTCCTAGTTTCGGCTCTACATGCTCTATAAGCACTTAACAACATTTTCCCTACTCACTCACCTTCTTTCCAGAAATTAACCCTAAGACACATTCAGAGGTAGCCTATCTACCCTCTTCTCAGCCATCCTGTTGGGAGGTAAAGCCAAGCCAAACTCTTCCAGTCATCCATTATGACTACTTTGACAAAGGAGAGTTAGGGAATACACACTGAAGTCTCCCTAAAGCTTTATTTTCAAAAATATGCCACTTCAGTAGACACCCTGAAGGATTTCCAAAATGACAGAAAATAAGAGCAAACCTCCTACCTCTAAAGCCAGTGGGTCAATCAATTTGCGAGGAATTGCCACTGTCAAATACTACACTGTGCACTACATTTTCCCCATATTCTAACAATTCTCTAAAACATTGAAATTTACAATATACATTTCAAATACTCTCCAGTATTTTTTATGTTTTAAAGACATAAGTATGAATGTTTATCAGGGTATCAAGTCTGAGCATCCAGGGCAAAAATTATTTCGATATACCCCTTTAAATCATTCATGGGTTTTATGTGAAGTACTATTTTACAATACAACAGTAACAAAAGTACTTTGCTTCCATTTAATGAGTCAATTATTTGGGAACTTCTCCAAGATGGTCGTGACCTTTTTAAACCTTCAGTCTATTTCTCCCTTTAAGCTGTTTTAAAAACCCTACATTGCTAACAAAGCATAATATCCAATAAACAGTCATTTTGTAGTCTTTTGCTCCATGGGAAGCCTACAGTAATAATCTACTATTTTCTATTCGAAAGAATCTCTACTTCTGTTCTACTCTCAGATGCCTGGTGATCATTTTAAAAAAGAATCGATTTTTCTTGATATATTATGTTCAGTTTCAAAGGGTTCAGGGAAAGGCCATAGCAGTACTCTGCTTCCATGAATCAAGAGCAAGATGCTGTGTGTAAGTCTGTTGTCAAACAATCTTGTATTACAGAGAAGATGAAAGCATTTACCCAATCACATGGAGGTAGTAACGGCAACTTAAGAAAAATTATTTGAAGTCTTCCTGACTGTAACTGCAGATAAGAGGCAAAGAAAAGCAAGAGTTTTAATGAAAAGGTAGTAATTTCTTTCCTATTTCCTACTGTATATTATAGTGAAATCCTAAGAACACAACTTAGCTGCCAGTAAAATATACTTGAATGCATAACCAAAGCACTGACTCCTGGGTGCCTGCACACTAGATCAAACAACTCAATGCCTGAGAAAATAGCTACAATAACTATTTGTATCTGAAGGGAAAGATTTTTAGGCAGTTAGTTTACTGCATAATGATTGATATTCCAGCTATTTCATCATGAAAAAGAAAGCTTCCTGCTACAATAGATTTCTGCCTCAAAAAATGTAATTACCACTGATGTATCTTTCATGTGGGAAAGAAGCTGGTAGCCACTGATTTTTTATTCCACTAGGCTGATCTTCAACAGTAGTGGGAGTAAACTTCAGCACGCATATTACAATGCTGCCAATTGCTAACATCCTGCCCAGAGTTCCCACAATTAGAACATCAGTATAAAGTCCAGAAAGGTTTTTATGATGCAGAAATAATTCACTTGTGTTCAGTAGTAATCAGTGTTAATTTGTTTTGCAGTATGTTGATGTGACACCACAAGATTTTCCTCAACTACTGGTACAAACAACTGTCCTGCAGCAAACTGAAAAGCAGTCACATAAAGAGTTTATAAGTGTGCCTAAGTTTTCAATGAACAGGAGCAGAAAATGGGTCCACATCACTACAATTGCCTCCAATCTTGTAAAGGAAAACCCGAACAGATCATAATTCAGATGGCCAGGACATGAGAAGACTCAAGAAACCGCTACATTTTTTTTAAAAAGACATTTTTTCCAAATATATGTCCATCAACAAATGAATTACACCCCTCCCACCCCCTGCAATTAGTCAAAAACCATAAAATACTTCTAACTTCTTTATTTTAATCTAGTCTGGATTACATGTTTCAAAGATAAAAATGAAGTCTGGAGTCTTTAATTAGTGCTTGCTGATGGAGTTGTCAACTCCTGACTTTTCAAACTGAGTAATATAAAAAACCTAATTTCATTCTTGTAATTACTGAGATGTGAATAACATTCAGAGGTACTTACTAAATAAAGTTCAAACTTAATTGCATGATTGAGACCTAGACCAAAGGCAGCTCCTACTGCTTCCTAACACTGCCTCATATATTTAATCTAAGTTAGTTCATTTTTGCGCATTTTTCCTTCTCACTGCATTGTCTTGCGTTACGGAGTGCACAAATTTTCTTCCTTTGGGATGAAACTAAACCAGCCAATGTGCTGTAACTACTAAAGTACCAGCTACTAAAGAACCAAATCAGAACTAGTCCAAAGCAAAACCCTTTGAAATGTCATGTAACACTAGTGCTAGCTCCTCAGCAACAACTGCATCGTTCTACATATTTGTTTCTTTTGCATCAAACCACTTGTTAATGTAGAAATAGTCCAAATATTAGTCCAGATGTGCCAAGTGAGTATGGCACATCTGGTACACTTTCAGTTAACTGGGATTTAATAAAATAATAGTAAAATAATTACATGGATTTTAAGTCAGTCTAATATTTAGCTTGAGCAGCAGTCTGAATTTTGAAAACTGAGACATTTGAACTTGTTAATTAAAAAGTGTGCCTTTGGAGAAAGAAACTTAATTAACATAAGAGTTCTCACCAATTTATTCTGCATTTTCTTTTTCCTCCCCCAGAATCTCCTATCTTCCCTGGTTTGTGCTTTTGAGAGTTAATGATGACCAACATCCCAAAGTAAGTCTTATTTTGTAACAAGCCAAATAAGATGTGGAAAAATCTGGAAAAGATTTGAGTGTTTATTATAATAAATGCTACCAGAGATGCGTATAATGAGACAGTAGCCTAGAATGACAACAATAAATTGCCCTAACACACCATTTGTTTGCTTATCACTTGCGTGCATAAAAATCAGTCAGCAATACTGTCTCCACAGCTCACAGTTTGCAAGAATTCTAAATAAAAACAATCACAGAGAAGACAAACATGTGATACACAGTACACGGCTATTATTCATGAAAGTAAGTATTAATGGTGAACCATAATAATTATGTTGCCAACTAATCTGAATAAGATTCTTTATTTAGAATGGCTGTTTAAGATAGATTGTGCTTTTAAGTAAAAACTAACCTTACACTAATATTATCAGCCACAATATTAAATCAGAATTAACACAAAAAAACCACTTCAAAAAATGAAATTAAGCTATTTATGGGGTTCTGTGGATTATTTTATTATTAGCAAATTGCACCTTCAAAATCCGTAAAGTCTATTCTAGCATTGGATGGTTTGTAAATTCCGTGTGTTGTACACACAAGCGGTCAACGGTTTATTTCTGTCTTCTGCTCTTCTCCCCCTTCAGTCTGTGGAAATAATATAAGCTCACTAACCTTCAACTTTGTATTGCAGTATCTGCTGAAATTCTTAGCCTCACAGAAAGTTTTAAGTATTTCCATTTCTTAGTAGATTTTTATATTCACAGACAAACAAGTCTGGAGCATCTTCCACTAACAGCAAGTTTGAGGCAGTCATCTCCCTCACTAACTTAATGTGATCTGTGGGGCAGCAAGTTCCTACCTCCCAATAGTCTCTTACCAAGTAAACCTAAAATACACTTTCTAACTTAAGAGGAAGAAAGGCAGACGAGAAAGAACAGGAGAACAGACAGACGCTTCCACAAGGCAAGGAATTTAGTAAATGTATTTCAAGTACTGGATACTCTGTTAACAACTACTGATTTTAATGGTTATATTTCTTGTGCTTTAGTAATTCTAGTTGCACGTATACTTGACAGCAGGGAACATGGCACTCTCTTCAAAGATAACTGAGCAATTTCAACACGGCAGACAGCATTCACAGTAGAAGAGGAAACTTCAGATCAATCTCTTACTCATTCTTTACCAATAAAGGTATACCTTAGCGCAATGGTTCGTTCAAATCCCATAATGTATGCAGAGACTACTGCAGAAGAGGCTGAAAGGCACCTTTGCCTGCCTAAAGCACTTTAAACTTGCCAACTTCATGTATATTTCTTGATCTGACATGAGAACTCATCTCTGTAAGGTGACAGATCCAATTTTCTCCACACAAAACCAATGCAGTTACCACATACTTGACTGGGAAAAGCAGTTACATAAAAAGTGTATGATGTGTAAGCAGGGCTGAGAGGAGCCCATTCGTCACTACTAAAGCTTTTAAGATCTCATTAATGCAGTATTATCCAACTTCTACAAATTCCTTCAAACATACTGAATACCTATTATGGGAAGGTGACCATATTAATCTTCTAGCGTTACAGTGTAGGTAAGTTTTACAGTTTCAAACATAAAACAGTTAACGGGCTAGACGTTGATTTTGCTGATAATAAAGCCTAGTAATTGTGAAAAGGATTCTGCTACATTTGCAGAATGAGAAACAAGGGCATATTGGAAAGTCAGAGATCAAACAATTAAAACAAAAAGCCAGGAGAACAGCTGGAGGAAAGCAGAGATAAAATAGCAGTCAGTCAAATTTGTGAAGTCCTGCAGGATGACCTTGAAGAGAAAAGATTCAAGATAACTCCGAAATACGTTTTCCAAACCAAACAGTAATTTTGTACACTTTTCCTGAAAAACTTCCAAAAGGTTTGGTTTTCAGAACTTGGAGGCACCTCACCCTTAAACAGATCAGAGTTTAGAAGCTTGTCAGAAGTTAAGCATGCAAATGTTGAGGCCCCAAAATGAGCAGTTGCATTTTAAAATGCAAATCCTGAAAGAAATTAAGCATTATGGAGACAAACAATGTACTCAACAGGAAAGAAAATGACAAGAACACGCTGCTATCAGACAGTGTACATAAGCAGAATAAGTAATACATCAGAAGACAAACAAATGCAGATGTTAATATGGATAAGGAAGAGGAAACAGGAACTTCACAAACTGACCACTTAAATGCACACACATATTAGAAACAACATTTTTATACTGCAAGCTCTACTCACATAATAGAATTGAAGTTATATGGACAGATTTGGAAGACAGGTATAAAAAATAAAGTTTCCTTGATGTTACAAATAGAAGTCAGGCAAAACAGAAGCAAAGAGGGAAAGAAAAAAGGTTGGATAAAAAGGAAGGTCCAACTAAACTTTATACAGGAATCTGAAAATGAGGGCAAGTCCAAAATACTAAATTAATCCATCAGTTTGTTTTCTGTCTTTTAAACAAAAAAATCCAAATTATGCAAGTTTAGAAGAAAATTGTACTAGTATGGCAATATTTAGGTGTTCATTCTCTAAATGGAAAATTTTGTCTAAAGTGGGGCCGAGGTGAGGCGGGGGGTGGGGTGAGGAGAAGAACAAAGAAATCTCATTTCCAGAGTTTTCTATTCATAAACCAGAAATGATCCAGGGCTTTTAGTAGTTACTGGTACTATCACCTGACCCAAGCAACACAGACAGAAAAAAGCATCACAAGAGCAACACATACTGGGTAACATGATACTCAAAAGTTTTGGACAACGATTTGGGTGATTTCAGGAGGCCACCAAGAAAGGACGGAACTTCTTCCTGCCTCTCTTTCACTGCAGTACCACGTTCCTTAATTACTCTAATTTTGTGAGTCCACGAGGGACCCCCTGCAGGGGCTTCACTTCTTTGAGAAAGCAAAAGTGCCAGATGCTCCAGGTACCCCATCAGCATCTCCGCCCTCACCACAGAGAAGCGCAGCGCTTGCCAACTCAGTAAGATACCTTTGCACAGTCTATTGCCAGTCGCATTAGATTCACTGTTTTGCTGTGGAAAGGGAGTCCTGCTGATCAGCCAAAGACTAGCAAAACCTGGGCCAAGCAGAGTTGCATACAAGATTAGTATCAGAGACAACATTACAGTATCTTCCCCAAGAGCTCTGCTATAGACTGTCATCTGATCTTTGTTATACAGAGAGGGAAAAATGATGGAAAGCTAATGGAGAGGGTATGCCAAAGAGCCTTGTTTTTCATAAAGAAAGTAAACAAAAACTGTCTGCTGCCTGGCAGGATAAACTCTTGCATGAGGTGACAAGCACATTTCATGAGGCTGCAGGATTTATTTGACATGAATATATACTTGCAGAAGAAAAGAAGGATGTTGCTAGGAAGGAAACAGATTACACACTAATGCTGTACAAAAAAAAAAGAAACTAGATCTAATAACACCAGAAAATATAATAAATTACAGTTATGTTTAAAACATACCTGTTCCAATTAAAAAAATTGTGTTGATCTTGATATTGAGAAAAACCTAGCCATCAGATGAACTGTTATAGACATGGAGATGGAAGGGCAGGACAGAATGTAGCCCAACACCTCATTTAAATATAACCAGTTAAACCTTGTTAAAACTGCAAGATCCAAATATGAATCATCTGATCAGTCTCAGCTGGAAGCAGCTTCCATGGCATAGAAACACATTATAGGAGGGAGAGGAGGAAGCAGGGTTTTCAGAATAGAATCTAGAATCTGAGCAAGAAATCTGGAAGTTGAAGCAACAGATACATTATGGATTGCTTTCATTTATATTATTAATTTTGAAAGAGCTCCAGTAAATTAAGTCTACGAATAGCTTTTCTAAATATACTGATCAGTTTAAACTGTTGCAGTGAATGAGAAATCCTTCCACTAGATTTTATAACCACAGCATTACTAACATGCATGTGAACTTTACAGTAAGGGTATGAAATGCAGAACAGCTCAGACCTACTCCGAGACTCAGAACCGTAGAAAAATTTTAGCTATACAGCTTGTCGTAGATCTGGAAGAGGCATGTATGCCTGTTCATTTGTGGAATACATCTAACAAGGAATAAAACAAGGCAACTACTACTACAGACCAAGAAAAATCCAGACACATTTACAGAGTTGTTTCCATCTGTCCTGGTTTGACCAAATGCAGTATTCCATCCCATACACACGATGCTCAGTATAAAGCTGAGAGATCACCAGGGTCACTCCCTCTCCTTTTATGGCCAAGGTCCTGAAGGCACTAACGGGCTTTAACGGCCCACACCTGTGGCCCAGGAACCTATTTAAGTCCAGCATGGGGCTGTTAGTGAGGTTCTGGTGATGTGGCAGGATACTGCTCTCCAGCTCTGCCCAGCTCCTTGCTCAAGTGTCCGAGGAGGACTCTGCCTGATTCTTCTGTCTCTGATCCTGATCTGTGTATTCCTGTATCTAGTTCCTGTCTGCTGCTGAGTACAGTCTGGGACTTTCCTAGGGCATGCCCCACAGCGGCCAGGTGACGTATTGTCGGTGAGGCGGGAGCTCGATATTGGTTTTGTGTATTTGTATATATTTAATTATTATTCTTTCTATTACTATTATTATTGTAGTGAGATTAAAGGTGTTTTAACTTTTCCAACCCCTAAGTCTCTTTCCCTGCTTTTGAGGAGGGAGGGGGTTAACAAAGACCATCTGTTGTCCATTTAATAAACAGCCCAGCTTTAAACTGTGACACCATCACAACCTGACAGTATTTCAAAGTCTCTTTCAGGTGAGATATTGATGTCAGAACTCATTGTTGGTATAGTATCAAGCAGTAACGGAGGAATATTTAAGGAGGCTTTTGGACAACAAAACTTCAGCGGGCTTCACTCCAGCATCTGAAATCAGAAGTGGAAGTAGAGCTAGGAAGAACTTCAGAAAACATTAATTCACCCAGAAAAGGAATGCATGTCCCACTGGCAAATTAAGAAAAATAAAAAATACAGTCTACAAATTCCCTCAAAGTAACCTCTTACAGATGGTCAAAACATGAGCAGGAGCAATTTGGAGACAGATCATTTCAGATAAGAATATGGTGATGGCTTAACATACATATATTGAAATTCAAGCAAACTAATTATGTTCCCCACACACACACGCACACTTCAACAAAGAAATCTTCCATACTACTGAAATAGTGCTATGCTGACACCAGTACAGCCTAGGCGATTAAAAGTAACAGATTTTTAAAGCATATATGCCATACTCAACAACAACTGGCACTTTGTCAACAGATACCGTGGCCATGACTCTAATGACACAATAAAATAAAGTTGCAATAGGCACCAAGAGGCTTTTAAACCTTACTGATGTGGCAGCTAAGATACTGAGTTACAGCCAGTATGTGTCGGAAACAGAAAAATACAACCTTCTGTAAGCATGACCCTGTAAGATAGCACAGAGACTGAAATTCTGAGGCACTGACTAATGGCACAGGCCAGATTGGTTTCTGATCATTTTTGCTCCTGCTGCACTTCAGGAAACAGGATTTTGCAAAATCATTTTAAATAAGCATGAACACAACAATAGGACGCTCCTAACATTTGTCACCTATTTTCACATTAGCCAAACTGGAAACTGGCAATATTATGAAAATTTAATAAAGATGTTAAGTAAAATAAGTATTTACTCTAGCAAGATAACATGGATGTTTTGTATGTGCAGTTCCATAGTTTTGACTGTACTGGTTTCTTTTAAACTACTGTTAATAATCACTACAGTAATAGTCCTCAAACTCACAAATGAGCAATATTCCCCTTCATATGCAGGAATAGTTTAAATCTGTGAAACTTTGTTCCCATTAGATGATACAAAAGAAAGAATTTTGTTCAAAGCAAAGAAAGCCTAATAGTAAAAATACTGCAAACAATAGTTATAATGCTTCTATGAAACAGAGGTCGTACTTCAGATCATCTGTTATTCATATGCAAGTATGTGATACTCATTTTCCAATACTGCATGCTATCAGTCCTAAAAAACTTCCTCTTACATTCTTGGTTTGCTGTTTTTCTTTTTTTTAAACTCCATAACAAATACTACTAATTTGCTATATTTCTTCTGGTTAATATACAGTTAGTCTCTAGGCTTTTCAGGAAAAATAGAAGTTTTTTGAACATAATGAATTGGCTTAGGGTGTTCAATGTAAGAATCCTTAGAAGGAAAAAAAAAAGAGCATTTACTCCACTAGGCCAGTTTTCATAAAGAAATACAAAGACTTTTGTCTTCAAAACAATGTCATGACCTCAGTCCATTAAATAGCATTAACTGCATCTAAAACAGTATTTCAGACAAAATCTATCATTTTTCAAAAAACATATTTTATCTATTTTCTAGTCTTAAATGTAATAGCCAAAAAAGTAATTCTGGCTTTCAATTTTTCAAGACGATTGAAAGGGAACAGTCACAAATATTATCATTTCACACTCTGACAGCTTTCTTACTCTTACCTGGTCTTTCTCAGGAAGGTCTGGCTTATGGAGTTTCTTAAATGCAGGAATCTCAGAAAATTAAGAAAACTGGTAAAAACCTTGACGACTTTTCTTCATTGGTATGTTCTAGCCTTGTTTAATACACTTAAGAGTTTTGGTTAATATTCAATAAATAGCTATGCAATATGCTTTTAAGCATGAACTCAATAATGACAGCCTACTGTTGACCGGAATTACAGATCAGTTTCACATGAAAAAAATGTTTTAAATACACAGTGAAAGAAAATAAATGGATAAATTACTTGTAAGGATTAATGTAAAGTAAATATGAACCTGAGTTATTTAATCCATTTTGAAGCAATGCAGATATTGTAGTTTTATCAAGTAACACGAACCTAACAGCTGGCTTCCGCTTCTCATTTTAAAACAGGAGAAAATAATAACTAATCAATCCTTATGGACTAAACATCTATCATTTGGTTCTGTGACAACAGGCAAGTGAACCTTATGATTCAGTCGATGCAGTTCTTTATTTATATAAAGCAGTTGTTTTTTAAAACACAAGGATTTATCTTCCTTTGCCTGAAAGTAATAACTTAATATGTATTCTTTTTGATAAAAAATGTGAAATTCAAATGTTGATGTGCAGAATTTAAGAAACCTGTCTCTTCTCCACAATTAGTATTATTAGGTCATGCCTCACAGTGGCCTACAGTGGAACTGAGAGTTGACAAAAACAATCAACACATGCCAAGTACACACTGGCTATACTCATTTTTTCCTGTACACTGATGGCTTTCTCTTTTTCCCAGATTTCAGGTATGAAGTTTTTGGTGTGATGTATTTCCATCACTGCTTCTCTAAGGTGCCATGAATGCTGTTTAACAGGTACCACTTAATACTGGAAAAGCATCACCATTTCAGCATTCCTGTAAAGAAAACTCCTTAATCAGACAAAGTTTTTTAAAAGCCAGTTCAGTTTGCTCAAGGCAGAAGTACAACTCTTTGATTACAAAAAAGATTTTACCTCTCTCCCATAAAACATGCCTATATTCCTGCCTCACGGAAACTATACTTCCACTTACTGATCGTTTCATCATTCATATTCCGCAACATCAGTTACAGAACTCAACTAAAATCCTTGTGTTTGACAACCGAAGCCATAATCCTCTCTGCACGCATTGTATCTGAATGCTTGCCCCAATCCCAAAGAGGACTCAAAGAAAACTCCACAGAACAAAGGCTGTTTGTGACTGATTTCATTCAGGGATTAAAAATTGCATTTAGAATGGATTTAGTTACAACAGGTTTGATAAGCTTGGCTAAATGAAGCCTAAACCACACAGGAACCTGATTTAGGCACTCCAAAGCCAAGATACATAAGACAATTTAAAGCAGACTGTTTTTTCCTTTACAACAAAGAACCTGGAATCGAAAAACAGGTCCAATAACCCCACAGCAAGCTATTTCATATAAGGGGATGTATGCCTCTTATTTTGTTCTTATTTTTATTAAGGACAAAGAAAATAAAGCATTGTTTATGTACACTCTACTTTCAGTGTAAGTCTCAAAAACCTCTTCTCTCTACGCTAAAGCTTTACAAGTAAAATTTCATATTAGAATGTTAAGTCAAAACCAGACTTGTACAATAGGCAGCTTCCAGGCCAACACAGCCTGCCAGCAGGCGAGAGGCAGTGCTCAGTCTGCAGTGGGTGGCACAGGTACAAGGAGTAGTTAGGGAAGGTACTGCACCAGGGAGGGAGCTAATACCCACAGGGGCAAGACAGGTGTGGAAGACTACTGTTGTAGGAAGCAGGGAATCCTGTGTTAGGATTTTAATGTCCACATACATTGCTGCTGTACTGCCACAATGCTACAGCTGTGCTATGAAATTCCGACAAAATCTACACTACAGCATCTTCACTGGCTCTAAAAAAATAAAATATTCACCTAAAAATTATTCTACGTATTGCTTAAATGATTATGTTTTTCACTTCATAAAGAAAGCATCTGACTTTTTCTTAAAGGCACACCACGAGTCTGTCTTGTTACCACTTTTACATCAAATGCCATCCAAACAAAAACAGTTATTATACAAACACATAGAAAGTTCAAATTAAAATTATCTGGTGATACACCACAGCATACAATCCGTAAACACTGACTGAAATAGTTCTCTTACAAGCACACAGAAGACAATTAATAAAATGGATCCAAAAAAGGCACAATAGAAAACTATATTTTTAGTAAAATGCAGTAAAAACATACATAACAAGGTGCAATCTATATTATCTAAACATACCTTTCCAAGATCTGCAGCCTGTTTTAAAATACCTCTTTTTAGATCTTCTGCTCTCTTGGAATGAAAAGAATTACTTTGACTCTGGATGATAAATACAATTTCTTTTAATTCTGTGAACCAGAAAATAAGAAGATTTAAAGACAAAAGAAATTATTTACAGTTTCACTCCCAAGCTACTCAGAACCCAGGTGTGGGGAGGAATCTATTACACAGCAAGCTATTTCTTTAGTTATACAGACATTTCATGAAATAATAAAGGCATAATTTAACAGACAAAAAAATCCAAACCAGTCCTTTTGAGGATTAACACATAAAAAGTACGACATGACCAGAAGATCTGCAGCCACAAAGAAACTTACTCCTGCAGTTAACAGTAGCTGCATTCACAAAGTTCCTTTTTCTCCAATACACCAGCACTCCTTATTATCAGAGTCAAAAGGTGCTAGTCATAGACCAGCATCTCTCCTCACTAGGCAATGGAAATGATGTTTCCTCAATAAAGACCTTAAAACCCTACCCAGAAACAAACAGTAGATGGACAGGCACGTGAGAACAATGAGGTACCACTGCTCTCTGACAGGACAGCATTAACACCTCTAATGTGTGCTCACAGTATTTAAAGGCGTCCTAGTTAAGAACTTTTAAACAGGAGAGGAGACTGACATATTTAAAAGAAAACAATGAAGTAGCTTTGCAAACATTCATGGAGAGAAAAAAAATGCTTATTAAAAAATACAAGTAGGTGATGAACTCTGATATCAAGGAAAAGCTGAAGACAGCCAAATTTTCTTGATGACAGTAGACAGAATAATCTCTCAGCACTTTGAAAGCTAAGAAAAACAGGCGGATTTGATCACGTTCAGAAGAACACCACCACAGAGGATGAGAAGGTGAAAGGAAGAGGAGAGGATAGATGCCGTTTCCAAAATTCTTAAAGTTTGACATATGGTGTATAACCCACCCAAGACTAGCAGCATATAAAATGAGGAAACAGTATACTACAGTTTCTGTCTGGTTTGCCAGAAAAGGTTGAACTTTATAGATACTATGCAGAACATGTGCAGACAAGGAGATTCAGGTTATAATAACTAAAGAGGTACAAGTAAGTGACTGCCTAAGGAACAAAAAAAATAGTAATAATGTTCAGCGTTCAAGGACATAATTAGATGACTTGTGGGCAGGGTGGGTGCGGATTGAGAACTGCATTTAAATTACCTCACTCAAGGTGACAGATTAGGCATAAGAGATAACAGGTACTAGTTAATTCAAGGAGGAGACAGCACAGAAAACGCTGCTGAGTTACACATTACATCACTCCAAGACAAGACAGTACCAAAAGGAAAGAAATCAAAGATGAAGTCCCATGGGATCGGTACAGAATGTCCAAAAATGTGGAGAAGGAACAAAGTGCACACACAAAAAAACATAGGTAACAAAAGAGATGTAGGAATCAGATTTCAGAAAAGCAGAACTTCAAGACCACCATCACTGGCATTATGAAAGCTGACAGAGAAATTAAGGATATAGAACCTCTAGGGGAGCTTTCTAAGAACAGTTACTGGTATTCCATTGAAACCAAACTTTCAATGACATATAGGAGACGTCAAATTGAAGACAGCCCAGGATGAAAGTTCAGTAGAGAAAATCCAGAGTCACGGCCCACTGAAAGTTGTCAGTATTTACTACAAGCAACATCTGTGTGAAAACAACCATCCCAAGGACAGAGCACCTTAGAGGAAGCATGTGAAGCTTCTTGACAGGCAGCAGAGGATTTTAACACTTTCCATCTGCAGTTTCACTGCAGTATCAATTCAAGTTTTACATCATGTAATATTTAATTTTAAAACTTATATTCTTGTATTGCAGATCAAGTCATCGTAAAAGATCCTAGTTTCACATCAAGACCTTATCCTCCAGGTTAAAAATGCGAACTTGGCAAATAAGAGTAGAATGAGTGAAGAACAGTGGAACAAAGAGAACAAATGCCCAAAGAAGGAAAAAAAAGAATAAAACTGAGCACATGAAGAAGGATCACAAGAAAAACAGTGGCAACAAAAAGAGCATTAACCCCAAATATCTTTGCTGAGATTATGAGAAGATTGCCATGTCCAAGGCCTGACCATCGATGACATTCCTTCATTCCTCTGAACAGTTACTTGTTAATCTGGACCTATGACAGCTCAAAGTTGCAGTTAATGTTTTTCTACTTCCCCCCAATATTCTTTTCTCTCAATTTATTAACTTCTTCACTAAGACCAACTCCGAAAATGTCAAATTGTGTGAGGTTTCTGTTGATTAAGTTGCGGAGATGGCATAAGCACTGACATAGATACCAGTTCTGATTTCACATTTTTTCCCCACACAGCGTTCCTTCATGCTCTGACCCACCCAGCAAACTGCTTTAAAAAGTCATACACAATAAAAATGTCTGAATAGCAGCTACTTGCTATCTAGCAAGAAATTTGCTAGATTTTCAGTGCCAAAATTAAAATCAGTGCAAAAACTTAAAATTACACTTCAATGATGCTAGTGAGAGACAAAGAGCTAAATCTACATGCACAACACTGAAAACATCCCCAGAGATAAAAAGCAAAAACTGTTACTTTATATAATTACTGTTTTAGTATCAGTACGTTTACAGACATGCAAGCGTCTGAATTACACTCAGTTTCACTTACAGTACATTTAACAACAGCTGTGATATCCCACAGTAGAATACTTTCGAGGAGTAATCTAACACCTACTTTGGCGTTAACTGCTTTAATTCAATGGAAATAGTTTCCTCCAGTATAGACACTTCAAAATAGTTCACAAAAAGAAATAGTCACTGTATTAAAATGGCAACAGAAAGTATGTATAATGTTAAATGCCTAAATTGTTTCTCAAGTTGAGAAATAGCCAACCAAGCAAAACAAAGACCGGAGTTTTTTGAAAGGCTGATATCCAAAAGAGCTACAGATACACTAGTACTTTATTTCTCTTGTTGCCTCCTTTTCTCTTTTATTTCCCTTAGACATTTCCATATCTGTAAAATACCTTCAACAATCTCAAATGCTCATTGATTGGAAAGATACTGCAAGTTCACAGAAAAAAAATAGTAAAAAAAAAAATTGAGGAACAGGAATGCTGAAACTTCCCAAGCCTTTCACAACCATGGCTCATTGCTAAACAGAAGGAGCTTTAAAAATCTTTTAACAAGCTATCAACAGTAATGTATGTTTTCGCAAGTATATAATGACCCTATGCAAAAGACATCCCCTTAGGAATTATCACTAAATCAGTTCAAAAGATGGCAAAGGGGAAATACTGTTTGGAACATAAGCACTGCAGTATAACAACCAGCACAAACAAACTACCTGAATGATTTTTTTCCCCCCACAAAGTTTATTCACCACAAAAGGCTGGTTTAGTCAACTCAAAGCTACTAAAAAATTTAAAACAAACATTTCAGGCCAAAAAAAAAACAAAGAGGAGAAAAGTTCCAAGAAGAACCTAAGATGATGATGTTGCCTGCTAGCCAGAGGTTAAAGTATTCATCCAGGATGCAAGAAACCCAAATTCTCATCTGCAAGGCAGTTTGGGCCTGAATGTAGCTCTCTGGCATTCCAAGCCAGTCTTTCAATTTCCAGGCTACAAGTATAGTCTGAGGTGGGTCTTCCCCATTCTCTCCTATTGTTCTAGAAATGGAGAAGAGTAAAAACAGCTCCTGAGCTTCCTAGTTACCTAACTCTCCTGAAACAGTGGGCGTCTAGAACCATGTCTCTGACTCACTGAATGTGTAAACACATCATTAAAAAGGTAGAACAGGCATCAACAGAAAATACAGAATTCCATGATGATTTATATACTTCCTGGAGTATGTGTGGCATGGTCCAAACAGTTTCTGCCATAATTACAATTATGATTTTAAAACGACTAGGATGCAGTCTAACCACTGGTCTCTAACATGTAAAAAAATGCCACTGACGTCTTTGCAGCTCTGCCAACGGTGCTTAAATCTAGCTCCTCTTTTCTTTGGGTTTTTCTTTCCTAAGAAATTACGGAAATAAAATTAATTTGCTTAAGCCTAAGTGGAATACTTGTACAATGAAAATAGGTTTTTCATTCCAGTGAGAAAGTACAAAAAGTCTCATTATTTAGTCAGACAAAAACTAAACTCCTCTTTAACTCACAAACCAGAGACTCTACCGTGTAGGTCAGAAAACCTAGCTTCCAATCTGGGTTTAAAAAAATTAGGCCACTTGTGTATTGTGTAGGCCTTCCCCTCCTTTTATGCCAACCTTAAAATCAACCTGAAATTCCAGATCAGGGATCTTTTAGTTCTTACATTTTGAGCAGATTATTGTAGTCTAATACAAAGCTTCCAGAGTCAAAAGTAGAGACAAGTCTTTTCTCATGCTAAGAATAATAATTTGTAAATGTGTTTATATAAAGCTATTGGGATCTTCCTGGATTAAAGGCATTATATGCATATATATATATATATATATATAGACACACAATCTCATCTGTGTACGTGTGCTTATTTATCATATATGCATTGTAATGACTGATTATCTGTTTACGGCCTGCTGCATGAGAACTGAAAGCCATCCTAACTTCAAACTCTCTCTCTCTCTCAACACAGTTGCACTACTTCTGATATTTCTATTTTCTGAATTTTGCCAAACTACTTGCCTAAGTAACATCCAAAAAACCCCTTTAAAATCAATTCCAAATGCACTACATTTTCATTACACTTGTTTACTTCTTGAAATTAGAAGTAATAGTATCCATTTGTTCTCAGAAACTGCACCCCCTTTCATAGTTTTGTAATACATAAAGTATGTTGCTTACCACTTCAGAACTCACGAACACTTACCTTAACACTTAACCAAAAAAAAGGTTCATCACCTACACATTTGCTCTGATACTAAAGAAAAAACTTACTTAAACCTTGCATATTGTTCTCACCTTTCCACTCAAACTTCCCTCACTAATTCCTAGAGAGGCTCGATAAAATGTAGAACTAGGCCAGACAGGATATAACTGCAAAAAATACTTTTGATTGTTTCAGAAAGTTGCAGGTATTTGCAGATCAGAGGAAGAACAACATCACCATATTTGCAAGAATCCAATCCAACAAAAAACAGCCTCAAGATCACTACATTCTTCTCTCATTTAACACACATGTTAAAAAAAAAAAAAAAAAAGAAAAAACCCAAACCAAATACTCCTCACCCTGCAGCCGAAAGCTAGTAGATACTCTTGTAGTGAGACAAATACCTCCAGAAAGAATGACTCAACCTACGTTGGATCTCGGTCACCCTCTGGAAGAGCCCCTCTCCCTGCACAGACTGCAGAAGCAATCTAGAGAACTCACGCTCCCAAACTCAATGCTTCCTTGAGTTTCCAAGGAAGGCAAAATCATTGTACGCTAGCCTGAATTAGCCAGTGCCTCACTTCGAGAAGAGATCTGCTTTTGTTATTCAAATATTCCAAAAGTTGAAAATACGGTTGGTCAGCAATATGGCCTACCATTTGGGGACAAATACACCCACCAGTTGAGTACTTATACATTCACCTGAAGGGCAAGACTTTTTGCCATGGTGTGGCAATGATGACCCAACATTGGTAAGTCACATCACTGGTCTTTTGGTTGGACTATAACATATCCGCATGTGAAACTCTTTGCACATCAGCCAATACAGAAAGCTACGCCACATTGCGGGTAGACAAAGTGACCATGAGAACATGAAGTTCAGTCTTCTCTGTATTACACTTATCTTCCCAGTGACTGGAATATCAAGATGGGGATACCTGTCTTCAAAGGCTTAGCTAAGGACACTTAAGATCTCTTAAAACTCTGAAAGGAAAACTACAGATGGTAACTTTGCTTCTTTGTTACAAAGGTACAGCTTATTTGTAAAGGAGAAAGATTCTTTTTGTAAACAGTTTGAAAAAGAAGAATGAAAAAACCATAGGAACTAAGAACCATCAAGAGCTTCATTCTCTGTTTCAAGTCCTTCCTTGATTTTATCCACAGAAATGGATTAAAAGAGACATTTAAAAAAATATATTTCTTCAGGAGAGGCAGAATCTCATTGAAAAAAAAGATAGAGAATACAAGAATTGACATATTACATCAGACCAGTGGTCCATCTAGTCCAGCATATTAACAGTAGCGACAGGAAACACTATTTATGGACACCACAAGACCTTCACTTTCTCCAGTGCTCCTCATACTCTTATCAGCACCCACACCTATTGTATTGGGAAATGCCAGAAGATACATTGCTGCCTATTTATCTTACCATACATTTATGGACTTGTCCCCTCTTCAAACTGCTAGTATGGTCTGCTTCCACTACCTCCTGTGGCAGCAAGTTTCTAAATTTTGCTACCTGCTGCATAAAATATTTTTGTTTGTCTGCTTTAAAGTGATCTCCTACTGAAACAAACAATAGATGACAGATGGTAGTTACATCACTAATGTACCACTGTAATGTTCCTAAATAAAACTTTCCTAAACAATGAGATTATATTAAAACTTAGGAAAACTGAGCACTGTCAAAAGCCAAAAAAATGTCTGTCAATGACTCCCCAGGTATTTTATGAAGTGAGACACAGCAGGTCTGTTGGGAGTTACAAAAGCAGCAACCAGCCCTGGCTGTGCTATGAGATTCCATAGAAAGTGATGAAAGAAAACAAAGAGGAAACAGACTTTGTTTAACATCAGCTAAGGATGGGTGAACAGGGAAAAAGAGTAATAAAGCTTCTATAGAAAGGTCTTGTCCTTTCAATGATAAAATGGGCTATGAATGGGACAAGGAACTTGAGTATTTTCCACAAAAGTGGTTATCTGTGTTAGGGACAGAGCTTGCAACTAAGTCAAAAAAAAGCCAACAAACAAAACCCAGATCTTCTCAGCAACTTCAGAGTTCTGTTAGTAACACTAAAAATACGCCAAGTCTTCCTGGTGTTCAGCTCTGATGTCAGAATGAACTCACAACTACTCAGAAACTGCTGCAACAGAGACATGGTCAAGTTGGCTATTTTTAGAACAAGCTGACCCAAGCACTGGGGCTTAGAGGAGTGAGAAGTACCACCACAGGTCAAGTTGCTTTAAGAATGGCACTGCTATAGTATAGCACAGGCAGCACTAGGTTACAGTGCAGAGTTTGCAACTCCTTACCTCAGGTCTGTAAACTTTTTGCCAGAACTACATTACACTTGTTTTCAGAAAAGACAAAAGCTTGCAGAATTTTTATTCTCATAATTCATCTCAAATGTCCAGTAAAAATTTATTTTACCCCTCAGTATCCTATTAATGTTTGACTTGTTTCTACATATTACCAAGTTATTACAAGTTGTTACAATTTACAATAACCCTAGTTATTACAAGTACCATGAAAGCAGAATAGTAAAATTCAGTTTCATGTTACATTTTTAAAAAAATTGCTTCTAAGTATCATGAAATCTGTTTTTAAATATTGTGTACTACAAAAAGCAATGCATCAGTTTCACAGTGCAAGTGTATATTTTCAGAAAAACAATTACAAGAATTGCAAATACAAAGATGGAGAAGCTTCTGTTGGCTGAGACTACATCAGCAAAGAAAAGAATACAAAGTATTTGGGAATCAGCAATTAACTAACTATGCTGTTGAGCATTTAGGCACTGTGCACACACAAAGCATAACCTCATTTTGTTTATACTAAAAAAGCAGCACCAGTGAAAACAAATACAGACTATACAGTACTTACCTCTGCTTATTTTACTAATTGTTCCACTTTTTTCAGATTTCTAGAAGAAAGCAGAAAAAGAAAAATAAGGATATAGGCAAAACCTCAAATATTTCTATAGAGGGACACAGGGAGTCAAAGCATTAATCAGACTGTAAATGTATACATACAGGTTTTAACTCAAGAACTAATAAAAAACCTAAAATTATAAGTTTGTCATCACAGAGAAAATTGAAACAGATATTCTACGTGTCTGCATACTATTACTTTGACAACACGGTAAAAAAGAGAAATGCTTTTCCATGACTGAATTTATACCAGAGCTCTTTAAGTTAACAAAGTCTTTTTTTTTTTTAACATATCTCCTGAGCACAAAGTTTGGAATACAGTACTCTCTAATACAAACACTCCTGCTCAGTGATTAAAAACCCCCACTCTTACTCATTTGATCCACTATCAAGCATCTTTGAAACACAATTCTTAAAAGGAAGACTCAGAAACAATTTATATCAAGACAAATATAAGGTTGTTGTACATAATGTGACTTCACTGGGATTTACTCACGTATCACATACATTTGTGATGGAATTTTAACAGAGTGGTGAGGAACAGACAACAGTGACATTGCATTTGCATCACTAACCGGGAAACCAAGACACACACATAAAAATATCTTAGGAGCATATTCAATTGCTTCTAAATAACAGAGTCTGGGTGGAAAGAGGTAAGAGTGGAGAAATAGCTCTGAACTTCCTAGAAAAATTCTAGGAAGGAAAACAGAGCCTTCATTTACCGCACAAATTTTCCCTGGTAACAGCAGTTCGTTGCTTTTTCCACTGGTAAAATCAAGATCATTTTTATTAATTGTGTAAGGATGTTGTAGGATTTATCTTGGTTCAAGTGTTTTGAGACCTTCAGACAGAAATGCCATACAAGGCACTCCTCAGTAATAAGCGTGTATATTTTTCCTACCCTTGTGACTTAATTTCTATTTATAAACACATTTTTTCTCCCTCTTTTTTTTAAAAAAAACATATCCATCTAATCATTTTAGTCCTACTTGCATCAGATGATCTCTCCCTTTGTCCAGGTCTGACTTTTACACTGGAATTCATAAGTTCCAACCTCCTTGGTAGCTATCTGTAAAACCTTTTCCAGAATGACTGCACTGCATCCATGCTTATGACTTTTTTGCTGACTGGATCAATACAGTTTAAAAATTCTTATAAGACTAAGTTATTTTGATGACTATATACAGCACTACCATCTTACAGCATAATATATACCACATTCTAAGTTAATGTATATCATAACACAGGGAGATTAATTTTCTATGCAAACAAAAAAGTACATGTTTTGTGGTACACAGTGTGATGAACAAGCCATATTTTACAATTACCTTCACTAAAATACAAAACAAAACAACTGTTGCCCGTTACATTCCTGTTAAGGAAAAAAAAAGGAAAAAAAGGATTTTGACATGAAGAGTTCTAGAGGCACATCTGACCTCATCTGAGGGAAGGTTTTCAAACTCTAAAAGAATAGGAAACCTTTCATAAGTTATATCCTATATAAGAATGGTAACATTAAACAGCTGGATTGAGACAGCAACTTATAAGTAATAGAAACAGAATGACATTACCTAGTCTCTCAGATATACTGCAGCAGATCAGTAGTTTGCAATAAGGATCTTTTTAATTTATAAAAATTACTGCAGATACAGCAATCATCATCAAAACCAAAAATTCTTTAGGAACAAATATCTCTGGCCTTGCTTCTATTGCATTTGATGTGAGATCACTAGATTTAAATGGCAGCTACAGATTCCAACTCCTGATTCATTCCAGTACTTTTATTTGGTTTTTCCTCCCTTAAATCTCTTTTAATACATGAGTATCTGTTACAAATACATACATGTATTTTTTATATACAAATATATACATATAAAAAAAGAAGCCTGTCAAAGGACATACATGCATACAAACCTAACACCCATTATGCTGTTTAACAGTAGGGCTAGCTCTGACCATTAGTTCTTCAAATCTGTTAATTTGAAATTTCATATGCAAGCTTTACTTGAGCTGTGACTTAGGTAACAGTATGTAATAACGGTAATTTAGCAGAGAGGCAGCCATTTCCCTCTCAACGTACTATATATTTAACAAAGCCAAGAAGAAAAGAAAACCTGTCTCTGAGCTAAGAAAGGTTACAGACTCAAAAACTATTTTCAACAGCAATAACACTTATCAACTTGTAGAAGCTATGCAAAATTGCCAAGTTTTTTTTATTGTAAGTTTCTAATGCACTCTTCAGCTGACTGTGGAAAAAGGAAATAAATTGTTTTCTAAACTTATAATTTTGCTCCACAACAAAACCCAAAAAACCTAATTCTCTTAATACAAATGTCAACATAAGTCAGAAAATCCAGCATAAGAAATAAATCAAAAATGCTAAGAATAAGTTTATTCTATTAACTCTAAGAATCCATAGGATAAATTAAGACCCTAGTGATACTAGACAAGTAGTGTTACATGCAACTTGTGTCCCAACTTGTGTCTCTCATATGCCACGCAGAACAGAAAGAAATCATAGGACATTTAGTACCACTGAAGTCAATTATAAAAATAATCAATGTCACAGATGCTAGGCTTTCTGCTCTGGTCTCTTCTAGTTGATTTTATAATGTAAAATGTTCCTGCTCTGGCAATTAAAATTTATTACCTGCAGCACCGATAGCTCAGTCTCATCTTCTGCACTTTCAGGAACTATGCTTACAGCAAAAGCTGAAAGAAAAAGCAGACTTTTTTCAATTTTAGCAGCTCATTTTCACACTTGACAAAGTTCTGCAGCAAAAGAAAAAAAATAGGTAGATTTTCACATTAAATTATACTATATTGGTAATAAACTTTATGAACATATGACAGTCCGTCCTTACAGAATTTATACATTTGCTGCCTGACAATTCTATTCCTGTGCATCGCTGAAAAGATCACTCTTTGATGTGAAGCCAATTTATCTTGGCCTCAAGGCAAATAAATCCCATTAAAAAAAAATTATCAAATCTGTTCAGTCCAGTAGTTCACCTGACAACAGCATAATGAGCTATCACATGGGAGACCTGCATTCCACTCTATCTTCAGGTCAAAGTTTTGATTACCAAAGCTTCACTTGGAACCACAGAAACTGACAGCAGCTGATAGAAATTTCTATTAAACTTGAAGATGGCTGTCACATGCATTGAATTCCATCTTTGAACAACAAACTTGTTCATGTATAAGAGACTCAAATAAATGTTTACAAAAAGAACAGAGATCCCAAAAAGCTGATTTGCACAGACCTAGCATTATCTTAAACCTTTATAATGATACCACCCTATCCATACACTTGTGATTTGTATTAGAAAAATAATCATAAAAAGGGTTCTGGGTTGTTTTTTTCTTTTCTTGTTGATGTAGTCCTCTAATCAATTTCTCTCAGCTTGCTCATTTGTAAAAGCAGTTCCATTTAACATAAGAAAGCTTTGCTAAGATTCTTTGTAAGGAGTCTTTTTCTTAAACGCACTAAAGAGATGCAAATGAAAGTAAATTGCTATAATTTGGAAGGAACTCAACATACTACTAGTAGTCAAAATAGATGGTTTTCTTAAAAACTGGGATGGAAAAAAAAAATCAAGAGATTCAAGTGGAGTGTCTCACTTCAAGTTTAAATTATTTAATACTTGAAATTGATTTCAAAGTGAACTGCTAGCAACTGTCAATTCCTTCGACATGCTAGAAACATGGAATGTAGGAAAGCAAGAAGACAAGATTGTCCAAAGTCTGTGGTGCTTCATCTCTGATTACCTATATCCCTAGCTCTTTCAACTGGAGACCAAATTTCATCAATTGTCTAGGAGCTGAGTGTCACAATGACATCTCAGGTCCTTACTAACTTGAATCTCAAATCACACCGCTAGACGCAGACACCCCAAAATTATTCTAACACAGTAGGCTCAAGTTGACCATAGCCACACTTCTATGTGGCGTTTAGCCAGGAAGAAGAAAACAGAGTACAAGTAGGAGTGTCCCCCTCAATGTTGTCCTCAAGTAAACGTTTTGCGCTTCCAGTTCAAACGTGCACCGAAAATACCTCAATCTGCCTATTATATTCTTTGCTGACAGCATGTTCTGATCATTTTCCTCCTCCTCTTCAAACATAACAGTACTCAGACCTCCAGATAAGGAGTATCTTCCTCTACACAAACCAGAGCCACATCTTTTACTTGACACAATCCTAATTACAAGATCAACACAAAACACCCTTCTTCTGGGAAATGTATTAATTACATAGTATTATCTTGAAGAAGTATCACCTCATAAATTTGACTTATTTGCAAAACTGAATGCAAGCATAATTTGCATGACTGTCAGTTTTTAATACGCAGTTGAGGAATGGCACACGAGACCTGAAACAAGTGTGACTAACAAGAGACACTGCCTCTCTCACCATAACATTCAATAACCCATGCCATGCTGCTACTAAGATTTATAAAATATTAATGCACATGATCCTTGTAACAGATGAAACAATACTCAAATAACCTGGGGAAAAAAGACCTATTTCATACTATCACTTTGAGAGCGTAGATAAAGCTCTTTGGGGAATTATTAACAACCTACTTCATCTTAGTATTACAGAACCACAAAATCACTGAGGTTGGAAGGGATCCCTGAAGATCACCTAGTCCAACCTCCCAAGAGCAGGATGCTCAGGACCTTGTCTAGTCAGGTTTTGAGTATTTTGTTGGACAGAGACACCACAAACTGAGTAAGCTCTTCCAGTGTTCAATCATTCTTAAGAGTAAAAAAAAAAAAAAAACCTATTTATCATGTTTAAATAGAATTTCCCGTATTTCAGTTTGTGTCAACTACCTCATGTCATGTTAGGAACCACAGTTTGCCTCTGTTGTCTGTACTGCCCTCCATCAGGTATTTACACATGATAAGATCCTCCCTGAACCTTCTACTCTCCAGGCCGAACAGTCCCAGCTCCCGCAGCCTCTCCTCATGTGTCAGGTGCTCCAATCTATTAATAACCTTCATGGTCCTTTGCTGGGCTCACTCCAGTATGTCCATGTCTCTTTTGCACCAGGAAGCCCAGAGCTGGACACAGCATCCTTGGTGTGTCTCACCAGCACGGAGCAGCCAGGAAGGATCACTTCCCTTGATCTGCTGGAAACACTCTTCCTAATGCAGCCCTGGAAACTGCTGGCCATCTCTGCCACAGTGGCACACTGCTGGTTCGTGGTCAGTTTGTTGCCCACCAGGACCCTCAGGTCCTTCTCTGCAAAGCTGCTTTCCAAACAGCGTGCCCCCTTGTGCACACTGGGGTGACTCCTCACCATGGGCAAGACTTGGCATTTCTCTTCGTTGAACTTGGTGTTCCAAGTTTCCTGTTTGCCTATTTCTCCAGCCCACTGAGGTCCCTCTGAATGGCAGCATTAACCCTTCCTGCCCATTTTGTATCCTCTACAAACTTGCTGAGGCTGCACTTTGTCCTATTGTCCAGATCATTAATGAAGAAGTTAAACACTACTGGATCCATTATCAGCCCCTGGAGAACACCACGCCACTGATCAGAGCCCGTGAGTGTCTCTCAGAAGATACCTAACTGAAAAGTAAAATTACTAAAAAGAAAACTGGTTCTGTCCTAGCTCTGTCCTAGCTCAAACCAGGACATTGAGCTCGTCAAATCAGTTTTCTGTCCACATATCTAGCCCATACCTACTCAGTGTATGACATTATAGGAGACAGTACTGACCTCCTTGCTAAAGCTGAGATAAACAACATCCACTACTTTCCCCACATTCACGAAGGCAGTCATCTCAACACAGAAGTCTTTTGGGTTGGTCAAGCATGATCGCCCCTTCATAAAAACATGCCGACTTCTCCCAATCACCTTCTTGTCCTTTGTGTGTTTGTCTTGTCTTCCTTGTTTGGAAATGGTTTCCAGGATTATTTGCTCCACCGCCTTCCCAGGAATTGAGGTGACACTGGCCAACCTATAGTTTCCCCAGATTCTCTTCCTTGCCCTCCCCTTGAAGAGAGAAGTGACACTTGCTCTCTTCTAGTCTTCAGGAATCTCCCCCAGTCACCATGACCTTTCAAAGACTATCAAGAGGAACTTTGCATTGACATAATCAAGCACTTGTGGCTGCCTCTCATCAGGTCCTGTGGTATTCTCCACGTCCAGTTTGTTTAAACGTTCCTTAAACCGGTTCTCCTCCAGTGAGAGTAACTCTTCCTTGCTCCAGACCTTCCCATGAGTTTCAGGGGTCTGGGACTGCTGAAGGTGGGTTTTAACACTACAGACTAAGGCAAAGAAGGTTTTGAGCTCCTCGCCCTCTTCCATGCCCTTCTTTTAACCAATTCAGAAGCAGGCCCACATTTTCCCTAGTCTCCCTTTTGCTGCTGATACACCTGTAGAAGCCCTTTTTCTTGCCTTTCACAAGTTGAATCTCTCACCAGATTCAACTCCAGCTGGGCTCTTGGCTTTCCTAATGGCTTACCCGCACTCTCAGTGTCTCCGTATTACTCTTGGGGTGACCTGACCCTGTTTCTATCTCTTGTGTTCTTTGTTTTGACGTCTGAGCTTTATCGGAGCTCCTTGTTCATGCATATGGGCCTGCTGTCATCTTTGCTTGCCTTCCTGCATGTGGGATGGACCATTCTTGACCGTGTAGGAGGTGAACCTTGAGAATCAACCAGCTGTCCTGGACCACCTCTCCCATCTTTTTGCATTGTTAAGGACAGCAGTAGATCGAATACGCCTGGCTAAATAACTTCTGTTGCAGCTGCCCCTACATACAGTGCGATGTTAACAGTCACACATACCATTTATTAAATCACTATTTGTGCTGAACATTAAAGTCTCTATAACATTATTTTTATTCCCAGTTATTTCAGACATGCAGCCTCCTCTTCTTTTCCAACAAATAAACATATTAAAATGACTCAGTATCTTTTACATTAAATACTCCAGGAATAGTTTTTCCAGCAAATACATTTTAATGGTAAGACCAGAACTGTTCAGACTATTTTTAAACTACTGAAGAATCATTCACCGAACAGACTAGCAGACCCCTGAAGACACTACAAAAAAGCCTTAAGAGTCTTCACCCAACAATAACCAAGCTTTTCACTCAGGCAGACTGTATGAATTTATTTTAGCAAGAAATATGTCACGGCCCCTCTACTACCTTATTAGCAAATCTGTTATGCACACACAATTTCATACAAGTAAAACAGTCTTCAGAAGTAAATTGGGATGCACTTGCGGGGTAAATTCAAGTCTTACTAACATATGGCCAAGACTGTCCTGGCTAAGCAAACTGATCTCTCAGCCTGGCAATATAAACACCCTTTTCTAAGGATTTACTGGGAAAAGGACTTCTTACATGAGAAGAACGTGGTAAATCTAGCTGGCATACAACTTATCAACAAAGGGGCCACAGGGCAGGTAAGAAATACAGTGCCTGGGCGCAAGTGGTCATCTCTAACATTTAATTCATCCAGCCACAATTCCCTCCCAAGAGGTTTCTGAAAAAGATGTGCCCAGACGTGGGCCACAGACAGAAAAATTCTAATTACATATGCAGCTCATTACCAGATCAGTTGTACAACACAGGTAGAAACTGTAAACTCTTTGTAGCAAGGATAACTTGTTGTGTGTAAAGTGCACAAGCACAAAGTAGGATGACCTATGTCTGGGAGCTATCAGATGCTACTACAATGAAACATTAACTTTACATTTCCAAACATCAATATTAATTCAGACAACTGCAACAGATTTCCTTCAGCATAGCACTCCTTAAGACACGCCTCAATCCCTGGAGCTAGAGGTACCTTTGCTAAATTGAGAGTTTCCTCTAATCCGTTTGAGTTTTTGATGCAATACAAGCACACCTCAGATGGATCGCTGACTTACCGTAGAGCAGAGACAAAATATATTGCAAGAAGAAACTGATTAGCTGGAAAAGTTCAGATTGTGTAGGTACTGCAGTAACCAAAAATGCTAGGGTGATTAAGTGTACGATTTCTTGAAAACAAAGCTATCTAAAGCAGAAAAAAACAGCAAGGCACTGTCTCAAATGTAACCTCTTATTTTGTACTTGTCACTTCATTATTTAGTGCATTGCGTACTTCGAAGTTTGTTAACACAGGTAGCTATTCACATCACTTAGCACAAGCAGACAGAAGCTGAACATATCAACTGCCAGACCTCCTCTCCTTTTGCTAAACTCTCAAGAACTGAGGATAAGTAAGAAAATGAAAGAAATTATCGGAAGACTTTAAAGGCCTTTATTTTCATCAATCTTATTTCTATAGAAAGAAGGACTAAAATCCACTGAAAAAGCTAGACAACATTTTTGGATCAATTGAAAACCTGGAAATTTAATCAGAGAATGCAATATAAGCAGCTTCAATTCCTATTTATTTTTCTCAAGTGTTCTATTATTTCCATTAAAATTCTGGTGAGTAAACAGACTTACGTATAGCACTAGAAAAATAATTTATTTTATTGTTCAGCAGCTGAACTGCAGGAATATGTGCCAAAAACTATTAGGAAAATGGATGTAAATACTGTAGTATTAAAATACAATATACTGTATAAATATATATAATGATATAATACCACATTATATAAATGTATANTTCTCAAGTGTTCTATTATTTCCATTAAAATTCTGGTGAGTAAACAGACTTACGTATAGCACTAGAAAAATAATTTATTTTATTGTTCAGCAGCTGAACTGCAGGAATATGTGCCAAAAACTATTAGGAAAATGGATGTAAATACTGTAGTATTAAAATACAATATACTGTATAAATATATATAATGATATAATACCACACTATATAAATGTATAAGTAATCCTTTCTTCAGTACTACCCTTTTGAGTGTAAACAACTTCCCCATGCTTACGATTACACGCCCTTTAAGTACAAAAGATCTTAAAAACGTCATGAGGAGTTATTTCTTTTGCTTTCACAGACAAAATCCATTTGAGGCAGAAAGGCAACACTTTTGTTATCTTCCTCTTTTATGGTCTGATTCAAGGCTGACTGATCCCAGGGTCATGCCAATGTCTTCACTGGACTATGGGTCCGTTTAAAGGAGGTACAAAAAAGTTAGGAATCCATGACTTACGTACAGCAAAACCATGATTAAAATAACCACTTCAAATAATGAAAGCCATTGATTATGTTGTACAGAGCAGACAAAACATTTAAAATGGAATTTCTTTATACTTCCAATTATAAACTGATGAACGGACTATTTTTGTTTTGGTTGGGGGTTGGTTGTGTTTCCTCCGCCTCCCAAGATTTCAAAGAACCTGAGATTCTATGGATTGACATGATTCCAGTGAAAATCTGCACTGACGTTGTCAGTCAGACACAGGATCTTCCATAATGAGACAGCCTGGGAGCACTAGCAAGCAAAATACATTATTTCATGTATTTATATGCCAGTTTTTATAATATTTTTTCATTGTTGCTACCCTATCAGCACTAAAAAACCTGGTCTAGCCAGGCAAGAATGAAGACCTACAGATTTATCAGCACAAAATGGGGAGAGAGCAGGGGAAAGGAGGAAGAGGTGATGCAAGCAAGTTTCCAGCATCTGAAGCTTTTCATAAAATAAAAGCAACTCATTTTATTTCTTTACTAAATTTCTTTAAGCTAATGGCACATAGGGGAAGAAGGCAGCTGAAATCATGACTGTGAACCACTGAAACGTCTAAATGAGTGCTGTGTACACCAGTATCTTTATAAAAGGCAAGCAGAGAAAAATAGAAGAAAAAGCATCATCATTAAAGCCTCTGATTGTCTAGAAGTTAGACCAAACAAAATGATCTGAATACGTTTCCCCATTCTCCAAGCTGCCACCTGCAACCTGGAAATTATGAAATGACTTAACTACCAACAGACAAGCTGATTTCTTCTCTGAAATGCAATCCAAATTATTTCTGTTTTCCAAGAGCAAAGCCAATTGTTTTGCAAACTTACGATCCCGGCCATCTCAAAAGCATGGGGTATTTACAAAAGAAAGGACTTTAACATAAAAGGATATTTTAAAAACTACAAGAAAGCCACGCAATAAGCTTCAGGAGAACAAATTCTGTAAGAGCATTAATTGAGCTCTACTAAAGAAGAGGTAATTGCACAAGCAAGAACCCAAGTTTTTCCATTTCTGCCTTGTACCTACATGTATGTATGTACAATAAATACACATACACACATGGGGAAAATTGGAGCTGCTATGCTCTGATTCTGATTACAATCTGTTTGAGGTTACAAGTGCTACAGTGCCTTGCTGAAGCACTGGAGCAAAACTAATCATCCTGGAAAGAATTAAATACAGCTTCAGGAAGAGCAGTAGAGTATTATGACTCCTCCAAAAACCAAGCTGTGTAGGTGAAAGGAATAGTGTTTTACAAGAGAAAAATCAAAATATCACAGTTTTACTTTGCTGAAAACAGGACTTATTTGTGCCAGGTTTCCCCTGCAGGATTTTGATCCACAAGCCACAGCAGCAGAACAGAATGAAATCTAAAGGCTCAGAACAAACTGACAAGCCTGTGCTGACAGAGGTGGAAACATGCAGGAACAGAAATGATGAGAAACAGAACAGATGTAAACATTTCTGTCCCTTACACTCACAGCAACAGCTCCTAACTCCAAGAGCCTTTAGCAATCAAGACTGCTGACATACTACTAACCCTTCTCTTTAATCTTCTCCCACCTGCCTAGAGACATTAAAAACGTCTCTAAAATACAGTTACACAATTTATTTTTTTCTCTATCCTGACATTTTAACCAGGCGGTATTATCTTTCCACCTCCCCTCAGCAACATCCAGGCAGTAAGGCGCTATTCCAAAAACGAGCACCAGCGCGGGGTTTTAGCTAGTTGTTTAATGACGATTTTCTTGACCTGAGCGGCTGGCCCCGCGAGGCCGGCGTTCCACGGCGAGGGCTATGCCCTGCCCCGCACTGGCCCGGGGGAAGAGGGCCGCCCGCCCCGTCCCCACACACCGCCGCGGGGCCCGGAGGGCGGGAAACGGTCCCGGCGCTGGCCGGCACCGGCACCTCAGAGCCGGGGCCGCTGAGGGGAGCCCGCGCCGCCCGTTCCGCGCCCCAGCCCAGCTCACGGACAAACTTCGGGGAAGGGGCACCTCCTGTCTCCCCGCCCGCTTCCCCTCACGGGGCGGGACAGAGGGGTGAGGAAGCGGCCGCAGCTCCGGCGCCCCGCTAAGCTCTCCAGCCCTGTCCCGTGCCCTCCTCCCCCTCATCACCTCCGCGGAGGGGCNCCCTGCGGCCTCGCGCCTCCCCGCCGCCTCCCGCCGCCGCGTCCCTCAGCCGCTCTGCGGGCCCGCGGGGCTCCTACAGCCCCCTATGTGGTTATGGACGAAATATCCAACCCGAAATAATCCTGATAAGCGCAGCTCTCCATAACCATTATTGATCATCCAGCGCCTGCTGCCAAAAACAATTAAGTCTTTCAGGCTTAATGCTAAACTATTAACTCTACGGAAAGTCCTCCAACGAGGTTTCGAGGTTGTCCAATTTAGACAAAAGAGGCTTTTCTTGGTTATTCGTTTCATCCTCCTCCTCTCACAAACAAATTTAAATATTGTCAGTCAAACGATATCCAGCACTCCGACACAAACCAGGTCCACATTAATAAGTGGCCTGGTTCATCTCTGAAACAGCCTTCACAAACTGTTACCCCAAAAGAGCACGCTACCCTTCCCGACAGCTGTTTCATAGCTACCTGTGTAACCAGGAGCGGAGACATGGGCTGCAGCCCAGAGCACAGGCATGGGACACGAGCAGGGCACGGCCTGGGNATAGGGGAAGAAGGCAGCTGAAATCATGACTGTGAACCACTGAAACGTCTAAATGAGTGCTGTGTACACCAGTATCTTTATAAAAGGCAAGCAGAGAAAAATAGAAGAAAAAGCATCATCATTAAAGCCTCTGATTGTCTAGAAGTTAGACCAAACAAAATGATCTGAATACGTTTCCCCATTCTCCAAGCTGCCACCTGCAACCTGGAAATTATGAAATGACTTAACTACCAACAGACAAGCTGATTTCTTCTCTGAAATGCAATCCAAATTATTTCTGTTTTCCAAGAGCAAAGCCAATTGTTTTGCAAACTTACGATCCCGGCCATCTCAAAAGCATGGGGTATTTACAAAAGAAAGGACTTTAACATAAAAGGATATTTTAAAAACTACAAGAAAGCCACGCAATAAGCTTCAGGAGAACAAATTCTGTAAGAGCATTAATTGAGCTCTACTAAAGAAGAGGTAATTGCACAAGCAAGAACCCAAGTTTTTCCATTTCTGCCTTGTACCTACATGTATGTATGTACAATAAATACACATACACACATGGGGAAAATTGGAGCTGCTATGCTCTGATTCTGATTACAATCTGTTTGAGGTTACAAGTGCTACAGTGCCTTGCTGAAGCACTGGAGCAAAACTAATCATCCTGGAAAGAATTAAATACAGCTTCAGGAAGAGCAGTAGAGTATTATGACTCCTCCAAAAACCAAGCTGTGTAGGTGAAAGGAATAGTGTTTTACAAGAGAAAAATCAAAATATCACAGTTTTACTTTGCTGAAAACAGGACTTATTTGTGCCAGGTTTCCCCTGCAGGATTTTGATCCACAAGCCACAGCAGCAGAACAGAATGAAATCTAAAGGCTCAGAACAAACTGACAAGCCTGTGCTGACAGAGGTGGAAACATGCAGGAACAGAAATGATGAGAAACAGAACAGATGTAAACATTTCTGTCCCTTACACTCACAGCAACAGCTCCTAACTCCAAGAGCCTTTAGCAATCAAGACTGCTGACATACTACTAACCCTTCTCTTTAATCTTCTCCCACCTGCCTAGAGACATTAAAAACGTCTCTAAAATACAGTTACACAATTTATTTTTTTCTCTATCCTGACATTTTAACCAGGCGGTATTATCTTTCCACCTCCCCTCAGCAACATCCAGGCAGTAAGGCGCTATTCCAAAAACGAGCACCAGCGCGGGGTTTTAGCTAGTTGTTTAATGACGATTTTCTTGACCTGAGCGGCTGGCCCCGCGAGGCCGGCGTTCCACGGCGAGGGCTATGCCCTGCCCCGCACTGGCCCGGGGGAAGAGGGCCGCCCGCCCCGTCCCCACACACCGCCGCGGGGCCCGGAGGGCGGGAAACGGTCCCGGCGCTGGCCGGCACCGGCACCTCAGAGCCGGGGCCGCTGAGGGGAGCCCGCGCCGCCCGTTCCGCGCCCCAGCCCAGCTCACGGACAAACTTCGGGGAAGGGGCACCTCCTGTCTCCCCGCCCGCTTCCCCTCACGGGGCGGGACAGAGGGGTGAGGAAGCGGCCGCGGCTCCGGCGCCCCGCTAAGCTCTCCAGCCCTGTCCCGTGCCCTCCTCCCCCTCATCACCTCCGCGGAGGGGCCGAGCGTCCCAGGTCTCCTCCCTTCACCTCGCCATGGCGTCCCGGCCCGGCCCCCGGCCACTCACCCCGGGTGCGGAGCGGCGGGAGAAGGAAGAAGAGGTGGGCGCACGCAGCGAGAAAGAGCCAGCGACTGCAGCCGGGCTCCCGAGACATCTTGGCAAGGGCCGCCAAGCCGCACGGCGGCAGGAGGAGGNGCTAAACTATTAACTCTACGGAAAGTCCTCCAACGAGGTTTCGAGGTTGTCCAATTTAGACAAAAGAGGCTTTTCTTGGTTATTCGTTTCATCCTCCTCCTCTCACAAACAAATTTAAATATTGTCAGTCAAACGATATCCAGCACTCCGACACAAACCAGGTCCACATTAATAAGTGGCCTGGTTCATCTCTGAAACAGCCTTCACAAACTGTTACCCCAAAAGAGCACGCTACCCTTCCCGACAGCTGTTTCATAGCTACCTGTGTAACCAGGAGCGGAGACATGGGCTGCAGCCCAGAGCACAGGCATGGGACACGAGCAGGGCACGGCCTGGGCACCCCAGACTCCACAGCCGCAAACAACTCACCCATAGGCAGTTAGAGAAACGCAGACCTGGAGCTTCACAAAACTGCTTTTATGGGTAGCATGGAGAACAAAGAAGTCACATAATCACAGAATGGCGGGGGTTGGAAAGGACCTCTGGAGACCACCTAGTCTACCCCCCCTGCTAAAGCAGGTGCCCCCAGAGCAGGTTGCACAGGAACGCGTCCGGGTGGGTTTTGAATATCTCCAGAGAAGGAGACTCCACAGCCTCCCCGGGCAGCCTGTGCCAGGGCTCTGGCACCCTCACAGTAAAGAAGTTCTTCCTCATGTTCAGGTGGAACTGCCTGTGCCCCAGTTTGTGCCCGTTGCCCCTTGTCCTGTCACTGGGCACCACTGGAAAGAGCCTGGCCCCATCCTCTTGACACCTGCCCTTTAGATATTGATCAACATTGATGAGATCCCCTCCCAGTCTTCTCTTCTCCAGGCTAAACAGACCCAGGTCCCTCAGCCTTTCCTCACAAGAGAGATGCTCCAGTCCCCCCATCATCTTCGTTGCCCTCCGCTGGACTCTCTGCAGTCGTTCCCTGTCTCTCTTGAACTGGGGAGCCCAGAACTGGACACAGCACTCCAGATGTGGCCTCACCAGGGCAGAGTAGAGGGAGAGGATCACCTCCCTCGACCTGTCATATCTAACATGCATAAATGTCACGATATAGGTAGTGAATTTGGATGTAATGTAGAGCTGCAGACCAATAAAGAAAGATCAAAAGTGTAAAACATTGTTAGCCAACAAAAAATGATCCCAGGTGGATCCTGGAGCAAGGAAAAAGAAAGCAGCCACATAAACATCAGATTTGTCCCAGTCAAGGACTCCATATGCTGACAACTTGCTGTGACACCCGCTGTACACCCCAGAATGAAACTGCCGACCCTCAGACCCAGCGCAGCCACAGAAGGATGAGCAGAAAAAGGAGCAGAAACCCAGCTGTGTGTATAAAATTTTCACTGCGTTGTCATTCTTTCTTTTCTGTAGCAATTAAATATGTATTAATAGTTATTAGATTATTCACATTTCAACTATAGTAGCAATAAATTCTTGGCTTTACTCACACACAAGGCATGATTCTTGTTTGCCGTTAAACAAGACTTTCAGCCTAACGCCTGGCGCCACTAGGTAATGATTCCTTACACACGGGGTACGTGTAGACATGAATTCCAGTCCCCTCCTACCAACCCAACCATACAGTATGCACTAATCTCACTGGAGACAAAGGGTGCAACATCCAGGTCAGCCATAAACTTCCATATTTTTAATTCAGTAAAGCCAACAGCATGGGACCCAACTTGGACCTTTCCTCAAAACTCCACAGTTTTTAGATCTACTGCATTTTCCTGACAGATCAAGTGGCTACAACAGGGTACCTTAAGTATGCCACAGAGGTGATTTTGAAGATGAATGGAAATCTTTTCACAGTGATAAACGCTCACTCTCACTGCAAGTTCAGGGGAGCACATCCACATCACTGTAAGTTGGTAGTAGACTCCACACTTTTCTTTAAAACTGTCTCAATAGAAATATATTAGCCAGACTTCCTTGGGACTTGCATTATGTATTTGCTACCCCCCTAATATTGCAGGGAGTTGAAGAGAGAGGGAAAATGGGACACAAGTGTGGGCAAACACAGCTTGTGATTTGCCTTACGGTACAACTACTTGTTGCTGACATTCTGATTCACTAATTTATTGGCCTCAAGATTAATAATTCTGATGCAAATTAAGTAGAAACTTTCATACTGCGTTTGTCTCTGTCCTGGTTTGGGCCAGGACAGAATCAATTTTCTTTCAGTAACTTTACTTTTTAGTTAAGTCTCTTCTGAGAAGCTGCACTCTCTGACATTAGCTGCATGTTTTTCCAGACAGTAGCTGCTTC
>VZSC01007192.1:314978-330765 GCA_013398225.1 Steatornis caripensis | reverse complement strand
ATATATTGCATTATTCTTTTTCTTATTATTATAATACATTATTATTGTAGTTAGATTAAAGCTGTTTTAACTTTTCCAACCTGTAAGTCTCTTTCCCTTTTCTCTTTCCCCCTGCTTTGGGGAGAGAGTGGGTTAACAAAGAGCATCTGTCATCGGTTTAATAGCCAGCCCAGCCTTAAACGGTGACACTCTCTCTGATTCTATGTGTGTGCTCATTACCAGGAAAAAAAAAGTGTTAAGTTATCCTTCCATTTCTACATCTATAACAACATAAAAGACATGAATCCTTCTGCATAACACGTATATCTGCATTTGCTTGTTTTTCCTTAAAAGTTCCAGCAGCATTTCATGCCCTTTCTCCCATTTCTCTGTGCTGTGCTGGTTTCCGTAAGTATTCACGTCACAAAGACCATGCCCACAACAGCTGGGATAAACATAAGACTTTTCACTTTCAAAATGGTTAAGACATACTCATGTTCAAATGTTTCCCCAAGCAGCAAGTCAGCAAGGAAAAAAATCCCACCAACCTTTTGCTGAGACGTAATCAGTGTTTTGGTTTCTCACAAACAGAAGAGAAATTTCCTTGTAACAACCTCCCTGGAAATATGGCACCCTACCATGAAAACTAATATTCTCCAACCGTTAGGAAAAACAACACTTACATGTTTTAAATCTTACATTCGGAGCTGGGAGGAGGAAGCAGGAAATAACTGAATTCTACTCTACATACAAATTCAGATTGTGGTTGGTTGTTGTTCCAACTGCCCCGCTGAGAATTTCCATCTCAGGAAGGGAAGATAATGAACTTTCTTGTAAGGAACACAGAGGTTGAGAACACCGCCAAGCTTCCTTTTCTTACAGTATTACATATATCTCACATTCATAAATAATACAAGTGTAGCACTGTTACTGTCCCACCTCTCAGATTAACAAGGGGGGCTGCAAATACAAAGAAAGCCTGTCAGTTATATATAAATAAAGTTATGCATATAAAATTTATTTTGTCCTGGTGGGATATCTTTTACAGATATTAAACACAATTACACATTTTAAATTAATTATTCATCACAAGTGAGATTTTTAGAAGAAAAAAAGGCAAAACCCCAGCATGGAAAGTAAACCTGGACTTTCTGAAAAAAAAAGTAACTAAAATAATAAAGTAAATTACTGTGTCCTTTGAAATATTTATAACAGCATGTATGTTGCAGCAATTTTGCATCCAAGTTACTACATTTTAATTAATAACATTTACTGTTGAATTATAAATGGTGGGATTATAAGGCCTGTCTAATTTCCAGGATTGTTTTTTCTTACTGATTTGTGGAAGCTTTACTGCTTTACTTCAGCTTGGCAATCGGATGCGAGAGACAGAGGAAGTTTTCGCCAATGGAAAATCGTCAGTGATTCAAATGGCGACAACTTTCCACCTATGGTTTTGGTCCTGAAAACACTTTCAGTGCATAAGCAGTTAAGAAATCAACAGGGCCATTCATGTAGTAAATTTAACTCCTTATAACTTTTCATAGATCCAGTGTCACTATTTTAGCCCTTTTCATTAATCCAATGGCTACAAGAAGCCAAGGAATCTGGCGTCCCAATGGTAAATTAAGCTTGAAGTTTTGGCCAGTGTTTACATTTTACCAAGCATAAACTTCCACAGTATATGCAAGCCCTACTTCTATTCTAACTGTGCCATTTGGGGTAATGTGTTACTCACCCACCCCCTTACATCAACCAAGGGATGGCCAACCTTTCTAGCCCAGAACAAAATACTCAGATCACCATGTCAGAGAAAAAGGGAACAGCGGGAGAAGCCCAGAGGCAGATGACAACAGCGTCCACTTGAGACTGGCCAGGCTGGCGTGTGGCTCAAGGATGGTTTGCGCTTGTGCGCAGGCAGCCCAGCGGTGATTCTGAATACTCACATGGCTTTGTCATGTATTCCTATAGAAGGACTATAAGGTGGGAGAAGAATAGAGAAATTATGAACCAGACACAATGGCAATCATGGAGTTAGGGAACTTGACTGGAGCTACTTTGTTATATTAGCCAGTTGAAAAATGTTGAACTAATTCAGGAATGACAGTGTATTCATACAGTTTCTTGCAACGGATGGGGTGGGGAGGCCTTTTCGGCAGAGATGGTCCTATGAATCACACAAGTTGAGTTCTGTTCCAGGTGTTCCTCAGGCTGCTGCAGTTTGACCTCTCTGTCCTACTCAGCAAGTTACATATGCAGGGGCATGACTTTAAGCTACAAATAATCCTGCAGAAGTCAGCAAAACCAATCCAAATGAGTTCAGAATCACACAATTACTTTCTGAATCACAACATGCATCTGGAAACCGAGTTTCTCAGCTTTCAGCTATGCAAGACAGTAATTTAATTATAGTTCCATTCTATTAACATCACAATGCCCAGCTAATACCCTGGGAGTACCTCTGCCTTTGTCAAATGCTAGGTACTGAGCTTGAGCACGGAAGCTCTGATAGCCCGCATTGCCCAGCTCTTAACTACACTGTTGTCCCATTTGGACCACTCTAAATAGCTCTTCCCAGGAGAAATCTGCAGTAGTGGGGAAAGCCCTGAGCACTGTAGACATGACCTGGTCAGTGACACTTGGCCTGGGACTCGCCCCATCTCGTTCAGAAGAACCGATGAAGTTGCAGTATCTGAGCACATGCACTGCTGTAAGCCTGACAACCAAACCACTGAGGGAGAGGAGCGCTCCAGTCAGCCCCTGTGAGAGCCCACAGGTTAGTCCGGGGTTAGTCTCTCTTCTTCCTGGGTTAGTCTGGTGGGAAGCGCTTGCTCTTACTCAAAATTTGAGGACTACATTTCAAAATAAGTCTTAGGCATTCACTCAAAGCTTTATAGAGAACTGGTCTGGGGCTGTAGCACAGAGTCCAGGGGACAGAGTTCAACCAAGGAATTTCTCATAGTAGAGCCTGCTGTTATAGATTACACACTCTTTAGAAAGGACCTGGAAAAACACTGGGCATGAAGTGATCAGTCACAGATTCTTAGAAGATTGTGAAGATGGATCAAAGACAATTCCTTTCCTATGGGGCAAATAATGCCTTCTTAACAGCTCCTCTCCATCATCTGCCACAGAAACACTGCAAATGCCTTATGTAGCATATTTTCCAGAGCTCATGATAGGATTGTTCAAGAGGCAGAGTATATATACTCGGGGACACACACACACAGGTATTTCAACATCTTTGAACCATTACAGACTAAGCCATGGATGAGAAACAGGAGATCTATCAGACCATGGAACTTGACACGGATCCCCAGAGTGCCTTAAAACAGCCACTTAGACATCAACGCTTCAATCTCCCTTATAGACCACACCTTGAAATTTCCAATTGGATCATGCTCGTAGGCATCACTGAAAGTCTGTTGCCTTTGGACTGCCAGATTCCAGATGCAGCTTACCTTCTCAAAAGCTTATCTCAAAGGAACAACAGGAAGGAAACCTGAAGTGCTGTTATTGAGGTAGCATTAAGAATATAACCTACAGCTGCAGCTTTGTCAAGTTTGTATTTCTTAACTTTGTGGTTTAAAACACATAGCAGCAGTAAATCAACAGGTCTGTGGTAGACATGCAAGCTGGAAAGCTGAATCTTTTGGAAAGTGAACGTAGGAGCTAAATTTTTTCCCTCCCTCCCTCCCCCCTGCCCTGCTTGAAACCTTCTTTTCCACCTATTTTTGTCCACTTTAGTCAGTAACTCGGGTATCCCTCCTTCCCACAGGATCATGCTTAGTTGCAGAATTTTATTCTTCTCCTTTCTTGCCATATTGGTTCAGACACTAAATTTCACTGACTAGATCACAGAACATCCTCAGGTGTTCTCTACAGTTCTTTATTGTCCCTGCAAAGTCACCATGTCGGCTTTAGTCATTCTACACTCCTAAACTTCTACCTCCTCTTTGGCTTTGTTCTAACTACAGTGTATCTAACCTGTCTAAAAAAAAACCTACAAGATTATCTACTCTACCTGAAAATTACTATACTATCCTATCATATCAGAGAAGGAATTCAGACTGTCAGAGTCCTATGGAAAGGGCCTTATTATCCGTAAGTTAGTATTACTATTTTGTAACATTCAACTATGTGCAATTACAATGTATTCATTTTCTACTTCTGGAAGCTCAGTGTTATCTCTAGTTTTACTTTATGAGATTACTTTTAAAATAAAACAATTTGATTAGAAATTTGTCTAGGTTCAGAACTGAGTGACTGAAATTATTTAATCCTGTATGATACTGACATTAATATTCAGTTATGAATTATTTTTAGTACACCATTCCTGAAAAGCTATAGTATAAACTCTTTTCAGAATCAGTATCTGCAGACAAATAGCTGCCAGGTTAAAACTAGGGGGAAATGCATTATTTTGCATTCTTGCAACTGTTGGGTTATGAGAGCAAAATGATTTATGTTCCTGTCTTTGTACTGCACACAGTCAAGGAGAAACAAGGGTAATACTTCTACAGGCAAATGTAGAGGACTAAAGCTTTTCAGTCTGGATGATAAGCCAAGGGCATATTGCCCACTCCCTTGGTCAAATGAACAGCCTGCCTAAAAGAACTGTCAGACCTAATATTCTTTTCTGTTTTGTCTCCTGCTGCTTCCATCTGACACAGAACTGCCTCTACCAAGCATATCTGAGCTCTCTATGTTTTCCCTGCTGAAGTGCAGCTATCCAAAACCCCAAAACATTAGTCCTAAACTACCTGATAGTGTATTTTTGTCGATATATGAAAATATTACCCTGTCAACTAAGAGTCAAAGTACAGATGAACAGCAAGGGACTTAATTGAGCAAAACCATGTAGGAACAGAATACTTCCATATATTTTAAAGAGCTTAGTGGCCATATTGACTACTTTTCCTGGCTTCTATTCCTACAAGAAAAGAAATAGTGGTATGAAGAATCATCTACCCTTCTTGACTGTGTACTAAGTCATAGTGGCAGGGAGGAAAACAAGGTGAACTGCTCAAGGAACACTGAAGTGGATGGTCAGATAATGTCCTCTGAATTTGTCTCTAACTTTTCTGCTGTTTTGATGGGCTGTAAAAAGCATGATCACTCAAGCATTGACTAACCTGCATCAGCTGTTGGGATTACTGCCTCATGATGTCCCACATCTCACAAATGGCCTCCACATATCTTGTATTACCTTATTACAGCTGCACTGTAAACTATGACAGTTCAGGAACAACTCAACAGTTGTTATGACATCCCAATTTGGCAGCAAACAGAAAATTAAAAAAAGATAATTCTTGGGAATAGAAAAGCCAAGTAGTCACAGTAACAGCCAGAGATGTCGAAACAGCATGCAACATCTGCATGAGGTTTTAGACCCTGGAAAAATCCATCCTGTAAGATGGTGACACCAAAGACTTTGGAATATGTCTGTTTTACAGCTTTTAATGCCGATAATCCCAAGAAGTGCAGGGGGTTTATACTTAGATACCTAAGAACACTCAAAGTAATGGCAAGAACGTAACAGCTAGCTTCTTTAGTGGAAGTAGCTCCCTTGTGAACCAACTCGGGTGTGCATAATAGTGCAACAAGTAGTGTTGGAAAATCCCCACTACCTAGTAGGTCTCTGCATTTTATTTTAATACAACTAGATTAGTCACAGTTTTCTCATTTTGTCATCTGTGTCTCCATAAGCCTTTGAAGCTATGCTATGTATCATAAATATTTTGTTCTTATCTTAATGACACTTGAGAGAAATCTCCTCTAGTTGAGATATTAGAAATGCCAATGCCATTTCAAAGCTTTCAAAGATGGACACTCCCACAGCACCCCAGCACGTGGGGTGTCAAGAAGCTAGTAAGTTGCATGGACTGAGTAACAGAGGGCCAGTATGTTGACGAATCATCTTCTCATGGGCATTACCAGCCAGGCACATTTTCTGATGTAGAGTAGGAAAACAGGAGGTAGTCCAAACCTCACAGATCTCAAAAAAGTTTCTGACAATGATGTCATAGCATTACATTCTGCACTGATATCTGAAGCTACCTGATACAGAGTGGTAAGATACAGCAGTTGCCTCTACACCAACAACTTTGGGCTGTACAGGCAGCTGCCGGCCTTTTTTATCACTGTCCCGAAGAATTCCTGGGGAGCATACCTTCAGCATGTTTGCAGATGACACCAAGCTATCAGGGAACAGTCAAAACCCTGGAGGGTAAGGCTGCCATTCAAGAGGCCTCTGATAAGCTTTAAAAATGGACTGCTGGAAGCCTTGTCGTGTTCAACAAAAACAAATGTAAAAATCTGCACCTGTGTCAGAATAACCTCATATAATACCACCAGGCTGGGACCGACTCGCTAGGAAACAGCTTTGCTGGAACAGGCCCTGATTCCTGGTGGTCAAGCTGAGCGTGAAAAAGCCGTGCCCTTTTGTGATAATGAAGGGCAACTATACAACAGGCTGCATTAGCAATAGCACGGTCAGCAGGACAGAAGAGTGACGAATACCCTCTCCTTGTTATTTGGAGGCAGCACCTGAGTATTCTGTACAATTTTGGGCCCAAGAGCACAAGAAAGACTGTCAAACTGGAGCAAATCAACTGGACAGACACTAAGTTGGTTAAGGGATAGAACAAGTGGCATACCAGGCAGGTCCAGGGTAAGAGATTGTTCAAGATAGATAGAAAAAAAGACTAAAGGGGAATCTAATTGCTGTCAGCAATTACCTAGAGGGGGAAAGCTAGAGATTCTTCTCAGTAAGTGCACAGCAAAAGAGTAAGCGTTCACAAGTTGCAGTAAGGGAAATTCTAAATAAATCTAACAAAAAAGTCACAGCTTAGATACTAAGACAACTTGGCCCAGAGAGGCTCAAGAATCTCCATCCTTGGAGACATTCAGAAGTTATAGGACAGGAGCCTGAGCAACTTCAAAGGTAGCCATGCTTTGAGCTGGGCATTGGACCAGATGACCTCAAGAGGTCCTTCCCAGCCCAAATTATTCTCTTATTCTGAGATGGTAGGGAGAAGAATAGAAAATGACATGACACCTATCTGGCACATACCTACAGACAAAATCAATCTACAATTTTGGGTCTGCAAATTGTCTCCAGGCATAGAAGTTGGTATTTACCGGCCAGCTGTTGAGGCCCCCCACTTCAGCAGAACAGTTTAAAATAATTATTTGGCAGAAAGGTCAGTCATTATTAAAGGTAAAATGATTCAATTCTGAGCTTGCCAACCATCCTTAGTCATGAATAAAGTCACCTAACAACCATCCCTTGACAAGAGCGAAACCATAAAACCATCCTCTGTGCAATAAAAAGTTTAAATTATGTCTGAAAAGGACTTCTGCATCCTGATCTTCACTCAAGGTGGGCATCTCCCTTGTCCTGCTGACTGAGGTAAAAGGAAACAAGGGCTGGGACAGTTAACCAAATCAGGAGCTTATTGAGCAAAACTGACAATAGGAACCAGAGCATTCCTCATTCTAGAAATCTGCAGTTATGAAACGGCCCCTAGGAGCCATTACAGCCTAACGTTACTTTAGAGCAACTGCACTCATCGCAGCCTGTATTAGCCTCAAAGCAGTTTTAGGTTATGTCCACCAGCAATTGCTCCTTTAGGACTATTTTATTCTGCTTTTGGATCACAAAACCCACAGAATGTCACGTGGTATAGAAACATTCAAACACAGCAACGTCAAGTGAACATGACACAAAGGAAATACAAAAGTCAAAAGGTGTTTAGGAAATTGATGTCAAAATCATAGAGAAAAATATTGCCAAAACCCCCAAAATATACAATTTTAAACAAAACCCACTATGTTAAGACTCTGCAAAAACTGCTTTGTGAGCATGCCCAGTATGCTGTGCTGCTTAACAGCAATAACAAATCTTTACATAGCTCCACAGAAACCACCACCAATCCTGAGAAAATGCCTATAAAATACACAGTACACCACAATAACAGAAACTTTGCGTATGTGGTGTAGAAAACAACATATTTGTTGGATTTTACCTAAAAAGCTGTAAAGACTTGATGTACTGGGTCTGGCCAGGATGGAGTTAACTTTCTTCACAGCAGCCCAGATGGTGCTAACCTTCCCTCTAGTCGAGCAAGAAGTTGGGAGGGGACACAGCTAGGACCCAAACTGGACAAAGGCATATTCCATACCATATAAAGTTATGCTCAGCAATAAAAGATGGCTTAGAAGAAGGTTGACTTCCAAGGCGGCTGTTGCTCGGAGACTGGCTGGACATTGTTCTGCTTTAAGAGGTGGTGAGTGACTGTCTTGGCATCACTTTGGTCTTTCCCCCACTCTTTCCTTTGCTTATTAAACTGTCTTTATCTCAACCCACAAGTTTTCTTGCTTTTGCTCTTCCTCTCTGCAGTGTCCTGCTGAGGGAGGGGAGACAGTGAGCAAGCAGCTGTGTGGGTGCTCAGCTGTTGGCCAGGGTCAACACACAACAGTTGGTAACAATCTTCTCTAAATCAGTAACTATTTTGTCTTTTCATCACCATTATTTAGCAGTTAATTTACTGTAGCAGATCAGGGATCTTGGTCTGAATAATAAATTTGAAAGACCAATTATTGTTTCCAGCAGATTAATCAACTACAGAATGTACAATACTAAAATCATGGGGTGGGATCAGACACAACTTAGAAGAAACCTCATAAGGTCATTTCACTCATATCTGCTCACAGCAGGACCATGATGCCTCTCAAGGCATGGAGACACCAGAAATCAAATGCATCTTTCAGCTGCGCAAGGCACTGACTCCCAGTTCCTGGCTGACATTGAGCTCCAAAGCCTGCGGGAGCCAAAAGGTACAGTATCAGCTGAGTAGTCGCTATGGAAAGAAAACAAAAATACAATCCAGCACATTGCTTCTTCAACCACAGCCCCTGGTCCTCCTCTATCTCCTCCTCCCAGTTCCAGACAGAAGGCACAATGAACTGGGTCTAAACCATTTTGACAGTTGTTTGAAATTCTCATCATTAGAAGCTGCTATGCCAAAGTCTGCCTCAGTATTTACTTCTCATTACTAGAATGCTTCATTCTGATGTCTGACTTAAATCTTCCCTGTTTTCATTTTAGGTCATTACTCCTCATCATATCCTCTATGGGCCTAGAGAAAGTCCTTAGCTAGTTCTTCAGTACTCGAGAAACAGTATGATGTTTCTTTTCAATTTCTTTTCCCACTAAAAAGAATAAAAAAGTAGGATTCTTCTAATGTTGAATCACTGATCCTCACTGGTTCACCAAGTGTATATTTGAAGCTTCTGTATAATTTTTCAGCTCTGAAACTGGATTATCTGTTACTCCCATTTTACTTGTGAGGCTCTAAATGTTTGACAAATGAAAGATCTTGAATTTGCAGAGCTGCACTGCGATCAGTTCTAGAGCAGTATAAACAGATAGAGCTGGTCAGATTATGCATTACAAACAGATAATCCAATAAATTTATTTCAATAATCTGTTCTTGAATTTTGTAGTTGGTTCAGAGTCTAGCGAAGACATTCCTTGCAAGGCTTAATGGTGCAAACTTCTGCAGGTAGCAGGTTCATATGCAGTTTATAGCAGATACTACTGATCTATGATCTGTTATTGTTTCTCATAACTGGATGGCAACATTTTCAAAGAATAAGAAATACTTTTATGCAGATTTCTATTTATGTTAAAATTGTGGTACCTTTAGGTTGAACAGCCAACACACATGCAAACAGGGTGAGGTTTAATAAAAAAACCAATCAGTTATTCTTTCAGCTTTCACAGAATCACAGAATGGCAGGGGTTGGAAGGGCCCTCTGGAGACCATCCAGTCCACCCCCCTGCTAAAGCAGGTGCCCCCAGAGCAGGGTGCACAGGAACGTGTCCAGGCAGGTTTTGAGAATCTCCAGAGAAGCAGACTCCACAGCCTCTCCTTGGTGAAACCACGTTAACTACTCCTGACAACCTTATTTTCCTCTGCATGCTTAGAGATGACTTCCAGAACGAGCCGTTCCATCACCTTTCCAGGGGTGGAGGTGAGGCTGACTGGCCTGTAGTTTCCCAGCTCCTCCTTCTTGCCCTTTTTGAAGATTGGAGTAACATTGGCTTTCCTACAGCCCTCTGGCACCTCTCCTGTTCTCCATGACTTTTCAAAGATGATGGAGAGTGGCTTAGCAGTAACATCTGCCAGCTCCCTCAGCACTCGTGAGTGCATCCCATCAGGGCCCATGGATTTCTGGGAGTCAAGTTTGCCTAAGTGGTCTCTTTCATCAGAATCCTTTCCCTCAGTTAACTCAGTCCTAACACTGATCTACATAACTCTGACATTGCTCTGCTAAGAGACTTGCTGAAAGAACTGCAAAACTTAGTTCTGCACTTTTGCCTCAAACACAGCCTTAAACTAAAAATTAAACCAAATACTGCATTCCTTTTTACTGGGTCATTCAGTTCCACAGTAGCAAATATTGTGTAACTGGTCAGTCAATTTTCAAAATGCAGTGTCTGACAGTTTAATTAATTTAATGGCAAAATGCCATTAGTTATCTACTATTATCTACTATTTGAGTATTTTGCTCTGTACAACAGATTTACTGAATCCTAGAAAAAAATTTTATACAGGTAGCTAAAAAAGCTATTTGTCATATGCTTTTATATCAGTAATACATTAAAACTGGAAGTGGCATACATACAAATGTCCCCTGATCCGCAACAAACTTTGTACCTACCACCAAGGAGATCAAGAGCCAATTAAAAAGACCAAATACATCTTAAAAGTAAACTTAGAGGAGACCTTGCACTTACAGAAACATATAACAGTATCTGATATGTCAGCCATGTCACTGATGCAAATCAGCTCTTAATTAAAAAATAATTTTACATTTAAGTTTTATTAAAGATAATAAAACACACAGGAGCTAGTCCTTCTTTTTACATTAGTGCCCAGCTTCACTACAGGCTGGCTGGGGCACACGGCCACAAAAGCAGACTGGCTGTAAAGAGGATATTTCTATTTCACTCAAGAGCTTCACAGAAGATCTGTAGATTGGCACTTGAAACTTCAGTTCCTTAAACTAAGCAACATCAGGTCTTGGTCAAAAATCTATTACCATTTAAAGCAAGATGATTACTTAAAATCAAGCTAAAAAAAAGAAAAGAAAATAGGCTAGTAGTTCTGCTTTTTGACTTGCCTTATATAGTTACGCTAAAGGAAAAGAGGGAGCTGAGCCAACACTGTAAAACTTAAGCTAGAAAGCATCTATATGGTGGTTTATGTGAGGCAATGGTGCCACCCAATGTCCAGAAGTTATACACAAGCTTGTTTTCCTTTATGGATCCAAGATCAAGCAAAAAAAAAAACCAAACACCCCCCCCTCCCTCAAACCAACAAACCTTACTGGCTCAGACATAAGATTAACAGATGTAGTAAATTTCAAAACAGGCAAATATTTCATATTTCTTTTGTTTCAGCTTGAATTCTCTGTGAAATGGATATTAGCACAGCCCAGGTAAATCCAGACAAGCTGTCAAAACACATTTACAAGCATTTTCCTAAGGTCCTCATTATTTTAGGTTCTCAGTTTTTGGGCCCACCCGTTTGGGGCCTCTCATAGGAATCAGTCTTCAGCATGTTCCAAGCAGCGCATGGACTTTACTATGCCACTACTGAAACCAATTCTCTTGCACAGCAATCCAGTTTTCATCCATGGAGCCCTGAATCTAGCCTATGTTCAAAGGGCAGTAACTTTTTAGAGCAGCAACCAACTATAAAGAATTCAAACAAGTTTATCATATTGGAAAAGTTTACCAGGAGATCATTAATGACAGTTGCTGTAAAATGTGTACATCTCATTTTAGTTTTGAATTTTGCTCTCATCCTTCTACTAGAGGAACACTGCATGACTATGTCTAAAGTAAAAAAATGCTCTGATAAGCAAACACCTCTTTCTTGTATAAGTAATTCTAAGTCTATAAGTAAATATAAACAATGGATTCTTTCTACCACTTTGCAGAACATGTTTTCTACACTACAAATCATGCTGCCAGCTCTCTGAGCTATATTCAACTCTTCCAAATAATCTGTAAATGTAAATACAAGAAACTACACACAGCAGGTCACACTTATGTTTACACAAGCATCCACATCACAAAAAGTAGTCTTGTGTTAAGATCTATCTCCCTGTAGTAGAATGTTCTGATAGTTTTTCAAACATTACTTCCTTCTTCCCACTTGCTAGTCCTTTATACAACTATGGGTTTGCACTGCCTTATTTTCATCTTATTCAAAACTGAATCTTATGGTCACCTAACAAATAAACAAGTTCCTTTCACCGGCCCTTAATTCCCAGAATACACATAGTATTTCTGAGTCAAGCATATTCTTTTTTTTTTCCTTCAAAAGAATCATTCTCATAGTTTTGCATGTACCACCTCTGACACATTTCTGGAGAAAAGAACAATTTGACTCATTACAGTAATTACTCAGCCTCTAGATTTTTAACTTCCAGTATTTGATATTCTATCCAACAGATTTTTATAGCTTTCATAGGAAGACAGTCTGAAGTTTTAAATTCTCGAAATACATTTTATTAACAGATTTCTGTGGCAGCATGTTTAAGATAGTAATGTATTTATAATAGCTAATTTATTCTAAGTATAGCTATAGACATGTTATAAACACTCAAAGGAAACTTATTGCACTTGATTTGGGGCAATTGTTGACTTTGTGACAATGCAAGCAAATAACAAACCTACATTTCTTTCAAAATAAAAAACACAGAAGTGTTAGACTTGCATATGCACAGGCACAGTACCACGCACACACACTTTAAAAAGATGGTTTATTACATAGTTTTTCAAAGCGTGGTTACTGTAAGCTGTCGTGTATATATATCTAGTTAGTTATCTTTTTGTACTGTTCAGGCCTAACTGCTTAGTCAATATATTACCAGTAAGTTAGTGAAAAGAGAAATTAATTTCTTACTGTTTGTACAGAAGACACTGATATTATATTGGAGGATTTTTGTTTTGATTTGTTTTGGTTTTTTACTGAAGTCAAGATTTTAACAGTCCTTGGGACCGTGCACCTGAAGTGCCTGGGATATTTTCTAGTGAAAAAATTACTTCGATTACTGTCAGAATTTCCTAACAAGCACATATCTTACTAATACTGCAAGTGTTATTTTTAAAACATTCTATCAATGTTGAAAGCACAAGCAGTCTGCATAATCAGAGCACATCTAATTAGCACTGAGTCATATAAATGATACATAATGATTTGGCAGCATATTGCCAGATGGTTTGCTATCAGATCAAGCAGTAGTAACTTAGCTTCTTTTTCTCCATTCCCTGATTTTCACTTACATACATTTTTCATTTCTCTACTTAAAAATAACATTCAGTTCCTTTGTTTTTATATACACAAACCAGTCAAACCCCACTGATTTATTTTTTTAAAATCCAGACTACCTCCTTGCTTTGCGACCTTTTTGCTTTTACAAGTGCATTTATTTTATTAATTGCACTTAGGCATCAGAGAGTTTATGCAATCTAATTCCATATTTACTTAAAAACTGTTCAATTCTTCATTACTTCCAATCAGTGATGTGCAGCCGGTCACCTACATCAAATTTGATTTGTGCCATAATCCTATTGTCTGATTTTCTTATTCAAAACACTTCTTGTGTCTAAGCAACAAAAAAAGGTTATGAGGGAATTATAAACATATAATCACTCAAGTTAAAGTATTTGAGATTCATGAACACTGAAGGTATTATTTGAATGTTCCTGAATGCCATAATTTTATATCTTAAAGCATTTACGGTACACTTACCTTGCTGTATTTTATTAGATACGAAGTAAATAAAGTGAGTTCTTTTTCCTAAAATCTTCACATTTTCCAGTAGGACAATCCAGTTGTTTAAGTGAAAGGATGAAAACACCTCTACATCTAAGTGAATAAAACTAAGAAGTTTACAATAACCTTGGCACTGTAACTTTTAACTTACCTTCCCCACCTTCGCATTATTTAGTTTCAGCCTCAGTTTTGTTTTTTTCTAAATCCAAAGAATGCTTAATGAACATCAGACAGTATTGGTAGTTTTGCAGCAATCAAAGCAAACATTCACAATCAGAATTTTTGAGGAATTCATATTAACCTCAAAAGCAGTCTGCTCCATTTTAATTGATGTCTCACAAGCACACAGATCTATTTAAGAGATGTGAACATTAAAAAAAAATTAACAGAAAAAGGACACCCTTGTATTCGAATTAAAAAGTTACTTTTGGGTTAAAAGTCTTATTCAGAGTGTCAGGAAGATAGAGTGTCACCCCTTGGTTACTCTGGGATTTGGATCCATGCTATACCGTGTGTTAAAGTACGCTGATACATGGGCAGAGCCGTGAAGAATCACATTAGAATCTGCCAAGCGCTGAGGCTTTTATCAGGAAGCATGCAAAAAATCTATCAAGCGAAGTTTACTTGCCGTACCCGAGAGGCTGTGCATTTTGTTTAAAATGGATATTCCCCACAGTAGGGATGCTCTGAACAATACAGCTCAGATGTCAAACCTTCAGAAAGCAGTGCCCGTTGGTTGCTATGCTTCAGACTGCTTTCACTACCGCGTTGGTGACATATCCTCTTCATTCTTTCTTTCTTACTCCAGGGTAAGTATGCGGATCGAGGTATTAACAAAGAATACTTTAGAACATTAACACTTCCTATACAGAAGGGACCAAAAAAAGGCCAAATGAAAATACTTAGCTGTTTTACAAGCATAATGTGTTACCTATTACTTCACATAGTTGAATAAACATTTGGCATTTCATATTATTGTCCTTACTCTCCTCTTTTTCACTTGATTTACAAAATGCTTATATACACGAAAATAAATATCATACAGTGGTAACAAAGTGGTATGAAAACCAGTGTAAAAAACGAGTTGCAGTACAGCCTTGTACAGCAAGGGTGAGACTATTGGAGCTATCTAGTGAATTAATTCCTGTTTCCAGAGAACCATAACTTGATAGGAACATCAGTCTTTCTTTGCAATAAGCAATGATCTCAGATGCCCTTTACCCTTTAAAATTTAGCCTGGAACCCAAGAACAAATGAACCCTAATCTCATCAAGTTTGCATTAAATATCTTCTCAAATGACAAGAGACAGAAATGGTGCAGAAGCTTAGACTGACCAGCATGCCCATCATAATTACGAGCCAACTGCTCACGGTTACAGAATGCCACCTGCTGTAAAGCTGGCATAGAAAACCTCCAAAGAGATTAGAACAATAGCATGGGCTGGAATGCAGCTCAACCAACAAATGGAAAGTGAGAACATATATAAAGTCCCCAGAGAAATAATAGAGAGACCTGTTTACTTGTAATGCAATGTTTAGATGTTGCCTGCCTATGCTGGGATGTTTTAAGTAAACTATGAAGATTATGTACAAAGAATGCTGCCTCTGCTGTCCTAGTACTGTCCTGTACATCTCTGTTTGAGCCCCTGGCAACATAGCAGAAATCCTAAGTACTCAATAGATTCCTATGTTATGTTCTGTGATGCCTGGCCTTCCACAGGGACATTAGCCAGCCCTCTTTAGTTCACTTAGGTTATGTTTTATGATTGTAATATTCCCTGTATAGACACTAATGTCTGTCTTGGTTTGGGCTAGGACAGAACCAATTTTCTTTCAGTAACTTTACTGAAAGTTTTTAGTTAAGTCTCTTCTGAGAAGCTGCACTCTCTGACATTAGCTGCATGTTTTTCCAGACAGTAGCTGCTTCTAGCAGTGATAAGGCTCGGTGT
>VZSC01007192.1:257467-314704 GCA_013398225.1 Steatornis caripensis | reverse complement strand
GACAGGTGACCCAAAACTGACCAAAGGGAGTATTTCATCCCATACGCATCATACTCAGTATAAAGCTGAGCGATCATGTGGGTCTCGCTCTCTTCTTCTATGGCCGGTATCCGAGGATGAGTCTGTCCGATTCTTCTGCCTTAGATCTCAATCCGTGCGTTCCTGAATCCAGCTCCTGCCTGATGCTGAGTACAGTCCAGGACTTTCCCCAGGGTGTGCCCTGCAGTGTCCGGGTGATGTATTGGTCATCCGGGGGGGGGGGGAGCTCAATATTGGTTTTGTACATATTAGTATATTTGTATATATATTGCATTATTCTTTTTCTTATTATTATAATACATTATTATTGTAGTTAGATTAAAGCTGTTTTAACTTTTCCAACCTGTAAGTCTCTTTCCCTTTTCTCTTTCCCCCTGCTTTGGGGAGGGAGAGGGTTAACAAAGAGCATCTGTCATCCGTTTAATAGCCAGCCCAGTTTTATACCGTGACAATGTCATTCTGCCTCCACACACCATGACAGTTTACCAACATTAGGATTGGTTTAAAAGATGATTTAAAAAATTGATGAAAGAACTCCTGTTCCCATGACAGATTCAGTTTCTTAACACTCTTATTAATGTTCTGGTAGAGGCCACAACACAGAACATCCAGTACCAAATACGAAAATGATCCTTTAAAGGCCTGACCAGCTACCATTTTAAAGCATTGCTTGCACTGATGAAGGCCAGATTGCTCTTTTCTCCAAGTCAGAATGTGGACAAATTTAGAGAAGCCTTTAACTGTCACGGACAATGAGAGCACCTACAGAGCTGGACTCCCTGAGCATGCTGAGGAATAAAGGAAAATCCACAACAGATACTTTTTTGTCACCAAACCATCCCCTTATTTACCATAACCTAAACACATAAGTAGATAAAATACTTGGGTAGACTGAGCAACACTCATCCAAACTGTGCAAAGCAACCTTAAAAAGTTAAAAACTATGGGTCAATCATTATGTTCTGGTAACAAGCTGCAGTAGTTGGTGCATTGCAAAAACACAAAGGTTGAAATAGAGGAATCCAATATCCCACTGAACAATAAGAAAGCAGGAACATCAGAACCTTCCTCTTCCCTTCCCTTCCCAGCAGCATCAAGATTCCAGACTACGTGACAGGTACCAAGGAGAACATTAACAGAAATTTCGCGTCAGGCCAGCATGTCTATCCACACAGCTATCCAGTAAAGACTGATGTGACAAGGTGAAGGGCAGCACACTGGTTGGTCTCAATTCCTAAACTCACAAACTTTCCAACCCAACTAAACCCCAGTAGAAGTCAGTTACAGCGTTTCTTCACCCCAGATACCAGACAGTTAATTGTTCCCATACTATCTCTAGTTTAGAAAGCAGCAACACCCAGAGTCACCACATCATTGGAAGAAGGAACCAAGAGTTTTACGGATTTTTTTTCCAGACATTTTAGAAGAAAGTTTTATCATCTAATCTCTACAGCCCTTGGTAAACCACAGTTTTAATGATTCCCATCTTGCTGGCTCTATGCAAAGCATCACTCTAGCCAGATAGATGTGACACTTCTCACTGTCAGGCTAGCCGGTGTGTTAACCTTAGCCAAATCAGCATTGTATCACTGCTTGATTGTCCTTTGATCTTGTATTTGTTGGCTTTCATTAGTGATGAAAATCAGGGGGTTGTTATTCATGGCATAACAGTCAAACTTGCTCCTCCACAGAGCACTTCAGTGTGGCACATGGGCTGTGTCCTCAGCCACAGGGTTTCCAGCCTATATAATGCTGGCAACGTGCAGCACTGGCTACCCTTTCAGGATGGCCCTCACCACTGTTTTGGCTGCCCCAGGCCCAGCCTTAAGGACCATCTCGAGCAAGCATCGTACCACTATTATTGAGCTCAGCAGTTCTTATCACCCCTCCACTCATCCCTGACCCTTGACACCACTTACAGTTCCACACTGGGAATTCACCTCACAGATGATGCAAGTCACTATCAGTATACGGTTTTGCTCCAGGCCAAGTAAGAAAAACTTTATTCCCATACTGGGATCCCAGTTCACTGAAGACATAGCTCAACCACTGCACCACACAACACTGTACTGTGCATCAGACAGATGGTGCCAGCAGAGTAACTTCCAAATTCACTGCTGAGCTTAACGGTTTTCTCCCTTTAGAGACCAGCTGCAAATCTGGGCAAACAGTCAAGTTCTTCTTATTTCTATTCAAGGATAAAAAATTTAGAGCAAAGCAGAAAAAGCAAAAGGAGTGTTTGGTATCTACTTTTATCATCTACGGTGACACTTAAACTAGCGGGTATGCTGTATGTTTATCATTTGCCACAACATGATTTTCTAAACAATCACTGAAAATACTAGGCACCCAGCTTCTTCTCGGATAGGGCAATGGCTGAGATACAGATGAACTGGTAATAAAGGGACTAGATTTTCACCTTCTTCAAGCTCTAGAGAAGTATTATCCAGGATGCAAGGACTTTGGATACTCATGAAGGTGGCAGGAGTATTTTAAGCATTTCTGTATCACCCAAGAAAAAGCAGGGTATTTAAGCACCTAAATACTTTGAAGTCTACCTCGTCATTTAAAACTGGAAGTGCGTTACCAGGAATATTTACCATGTCAGGTAGGGACAGGAAACCTCATCAACATACACCGTAGTGTTTGGCCAACCCATCAGCTTACTGTGAAGTTATGAGCTACATGCTCAGCTACAGTCACACAATGGTCTCAATGGATTTTTCAGGTATGTGGCTTCTCTGAAACAGGCAAGCATTCTTTTAGTGGACCGATTCCTCCCCATACACACTCAGGAGGGGTCAAGATCCAACACAGAGCTGAATGTTACACAACTTTCAAGCAAAGCTTCAGCAGAGCTAGATTGCTACAGCACAGTACCTAGAAAGGGAGTGGGGCAGAATATTTTTTGCCTCTTCCACACAGGGACACTCAGGACTCCGAGTGCTACCATCTCTCCCTGCCCTTTGTGCCACCCAGGACCAGAAAGGCAGCATCTAAAAGATGTACCACTAACGAGAGAAATCACAATCTGCGTACCTGCCGTGCCTCCATATGGAATGCAGAAAGTTAAGACCTGCCTGTAGCAGGGGATCTCGCCCTGAACAAACAGCTAGAGCTGGACAGCGTGGAGGCAACACAACATTTGTGTCGTAGGGGACTGCAGCACTGGACACACAGATAAAAATCCTTTTAAGGAGGGCAAGTGACCTGTAGCATTAGTAAATTTAACCGGTTCTGTTACTTTTTGCTAACCCTAACAGCACCCAAACAGCACGGTGGGGAGATATTGTAACAATGGGATAGCTGACTCTCACAGAGGGGTTTCCCAGCGTGTTAGAGGAGCACGTATATTGTCACAGATAATCTTCCAAGGGTCCTTGCACAGCAGAGCTGAGCAACACACTCCGACAGCAAAGCACTGCCGCGCTCCACCCGTGCCCCGGCCGTTTCCTCACGCAGCCTCCCGTGCCCGTGCTCCCCCCGCGGCTGGCAGGCCCTGCAGCTTCCGGGCCCCTCCCCCCCGGCCGCCATGGCTGCCGCCCTTCCCGCCGCCACCCCGCCTCGACCCAGGCTCGTTCCGTCCCGCCGCCGGCAATGCAGACGCGTGCCGCCATTTGCAGCCCTTCAGCGAGCCCTCAGCGCCCACAGTGTCCGTCCGTCGCCACTCCCCCCGCCTCCTTTTTCCCTTCAGAGAGCAACCGCAGACCTCCCCGCTCCCCGGCAGCCCGCGCCGCGCGGCCCCGCCACCGCTGGCGGACCGTGGGAAAGCCCCACCGCCGCCTCGGGAGCACCAAGCGGGAGAGCAAAGGGGAGGCTGCGAGGAGAAGGGCTGGGAAAGGAAGGCGAGGGGACCAGGGGAACGCGCTGAGGCGGCAGCGCCAGGGAGGCAAGGAAAAAGCCGCTAAACGGACACCGCGCGCGCGCGCGCCCCTCGCTCTCGCTCTCGCTCTCGCTCCCGCTCCCGCTCCCGCTCCCGCCCCTGCCCCATCGGCTCCGACACCGGCCGGCTTGTCCCGGTCCCGCCCCCGCCCCTCCCCCTCCGTTCGCGGGGTTGGCGGCGTCCGCGGTCGCCATGAGAACGGCGCGCGTCACCGAGCCCCGGCGCCGCTGGTTGGCGGGAATTGTTCGAGAACGCCGCCGAAGGCGGAAGCGGAAGCCGCACGTGGAGCCGGTGAGTGGTTGCCGCAGTTTCTGGAAACTTCGTCTCATTGTCATATTTAAAGCGGCGGTGCCGGCTCCCCTCCCTTCCCCTCCCGTCTGCGCGCGTAGCCGCCGCGCGCGCGCCGCACCGGGGCCAGCGGCCGCAGCGAGCCGGGCAGGGCGGGGGCCTCCCCGTGGCGGCGGGGACATGGCCGTGGTGGGCTTTGACCTGGGCTTCCAGAGCTGCTACATTGCCGTGGCGCGGGCCGGCGGCATCGAGACCCTCGCCAACGAGTTCAGCGACCGGTGCACGCCGTGAGTGAGGAGCGCGGGCCGGGTCCCTCGCGGTTTGTCGGGGGGCTCGCGCTGGAAGCTTCCAGCGGGGGTGGCGGTCTCCGTTGTGTGGGGCCAGCGCGGCCCCCGGCTCTCGCCGCCTCCTCACCCCTCCCTGAGAGGCTGCTGGGGAGCCTGGGGCGGGAACGGGGCGCAGGGCCGGGCGGCGCTCAGCTCGCTGCGTGCCCGTGTGCCCCCCTCCCGGGCCGGGGCCGGAGCGTGTCCCGCGGGCCCTGGCTCGGAAACGGAGGGTAGCCTGTGGCTGGGGGCGGTGGGTCTCGGCTGGGGGCGCGGCGGGCTGGGAACGCCGCCGCTTGCGAGGGGAATCCCCGTTGGGTCAGCCTGGTGTAAACGGGGCGTGGGGGCAACGCGCGGCGCGCCGGCGGGTGGTCTCTTGGAACGGCCCAGAGCAGCCCTGCTGTAGTCTTGTCTGCTTACTGTCCCTATTCTTAACCGCGTAGTCCAATACCCAGCTGATGTGGCCCATATCCAGCTGAGGGGATCTCCTTTTTACTCTCCAGAAGAGTACGATTCTGAGAACGGTTTTGTAATAATTTCAGAGTAGAATTGAGAATACCGGTCTGAGGTCGGGTATGGAACGCCTCAGGCTCGAAGCAGGAGTTAGTTGCGAAGTTACGAGCAGCCAAACGCGGATGGGGTAGGATTTAGTCTGGATGTGAGCTCTGAATTGTGGTCATGGTGTTTTAACTCTTTGGGCAAGCCGCTGCGAGAAGTCCTGGATCCGAGCCAAGACTTGTAACATGGGTGAGAGTCCTGTTGTAGTGTTTCACTGCAAGCTGGAAGAACGGTGCTTCGGCTGAAAGACTTGGGTGTTTTATTTGCAGTTGTAGAGAATATATCCATGACAGTCCTCAGTCGCGTTTATTGGCAGCACTGAGTTAATTAAGCCTGTTGTTCTTTTCAGATCTGTGGTTTCGTTTGGATCCAAAAACAGAGCTATTGGTGTCTCAGCTAAAAACCAGGTAGGTAGTTTCCTGGCATTTGTGTGTAATAGTAAATCAGCCAGTGCAAACTGTTCAAGAACCAGTGGGTGTAAGGAGAGTTGGCTTGCTGCAGTTAAAACCAAACAACTTCATTTTCCTTGTCATGCCTTTTATTTTAGAAATGCTGCGCTATGCTGCCATGCCTCCTTCAGAGAAATGCAGAATGCTTTTGCTAGACCATTACTGCTCTCTCTTTCATTAATGGTTGTATTTTCCAGTTGAATGTGTTCTTTTTCTGACAACTTGGGGTCATCGAGTTTCTTTTCCTAGTGCTTATATGTAGGATTCTCCTTGCACTTGAAGGAAAACATTTTAAATGCAGTGTATAGTTTCTTAAAATGAGATATAAAAGGAGAGTCTTGGCTCAGATTCTTGAAGCTATTTAGGTAGCTTACTGCCTTTGATTTCACTGAAAGGTAAATGCCTGTGGTTTTGAAGGTGTGAGCTCTTTTTTATTGAGGTGCTCTGAAAGACAATGTTTTCTTTGCTAAGGTAGTATTTTGAACTTAAAAGGAGAGCTTAATTTTGACAAATCTTAGAATAACTAAATGTAATGGTTGAAGAGATCCTCAGGTATCATATTGTAGGTTGTTACGTAACTGCTGCTGGTGGAGACCAAGCGTGCAGCCTGCGCTGGCCTGTGTAGATCTCTCCTGTAATGAAAGGACTGCAGTGGGTTTCCATGGAGAGAGCACTAGAGGAGACTTCTCTTTCCACTGTAATAGCTCCCCTCTTAATTTTGAGCAAGGCAGTGCAAATAGCTTATATGTTCATAAGCACAGGTATGCTTTGAGTTACATATGAATGTTCGGAGTAATAAAGTTATGTGTATGTCTGGTTTTTCTGTGAATTTCATTTTAGCTTAGCTCTTGTTTTTTTGGCTGCTTCCACTGTTTGAAGTCAGAAACTAGTATAGTTCATGAGTGTGCAGAAATGAGTTATTAATCAAAACAGGAAGTGATCTGAATCCTATGTATTCTTGAGTGTGTTTCAGTATTGTTAGAATATTCCAGTAAATGCTGTTGAAAATGTGAAGTATGTTGAAAGTGAAGTAGGTTCTATCTCTCAAGTTGCATTTAAAAGCATGTTTTTGCACTGATGAACACCTGTGGTGACTTCAGTTGCCTTCAGACTAACCTTTATAAGGTGTTACTATATTGAGTCTTTCATACTTGGTTGTCCTAGCAGCCAAAACAAAGTATTTTTGCCAGAAAAAAACAATGTGATACTTAAAATGATAAAATATTTCAGAGCATTTATTTCTCTTGTGGTAAGTGGTCTGGTTTGGCTGACCACCTGAGGTGTAAATTATGTTTCTTTTATAAATGTAGGATTTTCTTGACATGGACAACTGAGAGTTATATTGTCAGTATCCTAGGATGTAGTAGCTACTTAAATCAGAGTAAACTGATTAATTTTATTTGAATGAGTTTCTTAGTTAAAAAAAAACCCCTAAGCAAAACCCCCACAAAACAAAAGAAAAAAACCAACCAGTTTTTAACTAGTGACTTCAATGATGTGATTATGTGTGAGAGCTCATGATACTCAGAGGTGCTTTCTAACACTTGAGGACCTGATGTTGCAGTGAATTTTTGGAGAATTTCTGTTTAGGGAGGTCTGGTAGCATTGGAGATGAGCAGTATATTAGTTACAGACCATAATTCTCAGCTTTCTTAATTGTGACTAAGCAGGAAGATATTAAAACATGCTACAGACCTAATGGCATACAATTACTCTAAAAATACCTTAAGACTGTTCTCTTAGAAAAGGCTCTGAGCTTAATTCTAAATTAGGCCATAAAAGCTGCCAGAGCATTTGTGTTGCTCTGCTCACTGCATGGTAATATTTTTGTTTCTACATTCTTCAGCAATACAGCTGTGAATTACGTAGCATTCAAGTACTCTGAGGTTATGGCTATACAAATAGATGAAACCATGCTGGGAAACTATCTTGGACACAGGAACCTAGATATGCTATTGCATTAAAGTACTGGACTAGTTTCTGGCATGATATTTGGCCTGTACTAACTTGTGCTCTTACTATTAATGGCCTAGTGCTGTTCGGTGATTCAAATAAACCAGGGATGATTCCCAGTAGGAAATTCAGGTGTGACATCTTTCTGTCCACACACACAGCTTTCTGAAAGTTGCTGTTTAATGCCATGGGCACAGCCTCCTTTGTCAGGGAGCTTTTCTGTTGAACTGGCATAGTTTTCTAATATAAGATGTAGCTCAAATGCTTCAATTCCATGATGGAAAATTTTGCATGCAATAAAAAACCTGATGCTTTCCTTTGAGGGTAGTGAACACTAGAAATCAGTATGCTTGTCATTTGAGTTATGATCATGCAATCTGTTGATGCCTGCCTAAACCTGTCCTGGAGAGAACAACGCACCTTTATAGTTTCTTTCCAATAGAACCTGATCCATTCTACTCTGAGATACCTGCAGTATCGCTTTTAGGCCAGTCTAGTTGTCTGATTTCTGTTCTGCATTGCATTCCTGATAAGGAATGCTTCTCTAGGTCAGTTTGTTCTGTGGGGAGCTTGCACTTTAATTTAGCATATACTTTAAACGGACACTGTTACAAAAAAAGTCAGTCTCCTGTTCCTTGATGTTGTCTGTGCACTGTTTCTTTAGTCTGGTGCAAGAATTTGAGTAGCTAAGTGAACATGAACAGGGAAATGAGGTGGTTTGAAAGTAGCTCGGGGGGAAAATTAAGTATTGAAATGGATGGGGAGATATCAGCTTGAAACATTTGGTACCTGCAAAAACAGTAGTTTGCGCTTAGTGTAGCAGGGTTGTCGAGGTTTGAGCCCAGCCGGCGACAAAGAACCAAGAACCATGCAGCCGCTTGCTCACTGAGTACCCCCCACCGGGAGGAGACTCAGAAGAGAAAGGGCAGCCCTCTTGGGTCGAGATAAGGACAATGCAACAACACAGAGAGAGGAGAATAATAACAATAACTATAATACTGACAAGGGAGTATACAAATGAGTGATGTGGAGTACAATTGCTCACCACTCCAAATGGAACCGGAGCTGCCCCTCACCCTTTCCTTGATTTGCCAGGCCAGCCCTCCCAGTTTATGTACTGGGCATGACATCAATGGTATTGAATACTTGTTGGGCTAGTTTGGGTCAGCTATTCCCCTCCAAGCTTTCTTGTGAAAATTAACTCTATCCTAGCCAAACTCAGGACAGGGGTTTAAAGTGAACAGGTAGAGGTGAGGTGGCTGGGATTGGAGTGTCAGTTTGCAGACATTACAACTAATTCTGAAGCTGTCTTCTATCTTTGTTTGAATTATGTCTAAATTAGATGAAGTAGTAGGTGCTATGGATCCTGTTACTGCTCCCCTGATTGCTTCAAGGTTTGATACTTGTATAATCCTTACAGTACTTAATGGTCTATAAGTATCTATGTGTGACTCATATAATCTTCTGTAGTAATGACCTGATATAAAGTACTGGATAGTAATTACAGGTCTTACAGAAACAGATGTGACAAGCAGTTAGTTGTCTTAAAACTTGACTGATGCTTAGGGGTACACAGAGCAGCACTGAACATTACAGGTTGATTAAGAGTGGATTTCTAAATATCCTGTATTTCTTTACAGCAAATTACTCATGCCCACAACACAGTATCTAACTTCAAGAGATTCCATGGTCGTGCATTTAATGATCCTTTTGTTCAGAAGGAAAAAGAAAAGTTGAGCTATGATTTGGTTCCTATGAAGAATGGTGGAGTTGGAGTAAAGGTAAATTTGCAACATATCTTTTTGGGGTTTGTAGCTAAATTTAAAAGTTTACATTTCAGTACCTAGTTATGAAAATACAGGTTTCATTTGATTACCCTAAAGATTTTCTTTAACCTTTCTCTTAAAGAAGAGCTCTTGTATGAATAGATAGCTTCATCTTTAAATAGTGGATGTTAACTATCTAATCAAGGTTCATTTGCAAGTAATTGCTAAAATGTGAGCTTCGCTGTTGTCAAATTGCGTGTCCAGCTCAAACATCCCAGCAGAAAAACTGCCAAGATAATTACAAGGTCATACGATTTTATTTCAAAGTATTAACCTTTCTGTCACTCTTCTGTGAAATGCATTGCAACAGTCTAATTACATGGTTACGAATTCCTTAAAGTAGTAGGAACTCTTCTTTAGAATAATTGCTATGAATGAATGACGTGCTTGTCTTTATAGGACTGCCTGGTGTAAGTTACTTGCAACAGATGTTCAAAACCAGTTTATACCACATTGCACGTTTGACTCTTGCTTGCGTTTCACAGAGTTTGCTGGTACAATGTCAGCTTTTCCTAGAATAGGTGCAGTTAATAATGCTGTATTCATTTACAGAAGCTTATAAAAATATTGATAATGAAACCTTGCTGGCATAAGAGATGCTGCTGCGTCACTAATGAAGATCCTAGCTTAGGGCTGTGCGTTAAGACTGGGATGTTTAGAGAACAATTCTTGTATTAAAACCAAAATGCTTAATTCTTCCCCAGATTGGACTGATCTGAATAAAAGGCAAGTGCTGTTTTCAAGAATCAATTGTAACATGTTCCTTCACTTCATCATTGCCATTTATTCTATTACACAGAAAAATGGTGATTCAAGAATAATTTCTTGATAAGGGAGCAATAAATAAACTTTTTGCTGAGCTTCATCTTAAGCTTTTAGTTATTTTATGTGTGTAGCTGAACTGTTGTTGCACAGGTCTTCCTTTCAGAGACTCTTCACATATTTGAGCAGAAGCATAAATATCACGGGGGGAGAAAAAACAAGTAATTATGGACTCTTTTGCAGTTGGCAGTAGTTTGAAAATTGATGGCTACTTTTACTTTTTTGTATAATGTTGTGTGACCATGTCTAGCTTTAGTCACATTTTAGACTTGTGTCACTTTGTAAATTACATCCTAGCCATTTCCTTCATATGTGGAGTTGATACAGTTCTTGATGTTTTAAGTCTGTGAGAATGAAATTATTGCTTCTGTAGACACTCAGCTAGGAAATTGAATTATAAAGTGAAGTTTTATAATGAAATAATTAAGCATGTCATGATTGATAAAATTAGTCAGCAGTGTATCAGAAAACATTATATGTAAGTAATTTTTTGTCCAGTTGAAATGAAATAATGGAATTATTTTACCTGTTTATTCTATACAGGTCATGTACATGGATGACGAGCATATCTTCAGTGTGGAACAGATTTCAGCTATGTTATTGACTAAGTTAAAGGAGACTGCAGAGAGTAACCTGAAAAAGCCAGTAACAGACTGTGTTATTTCTGTAAGTAATTGTAGTGCACTGGAACATTATGTCTTTAACTTCAGCTATTGAGGGCATTTTGTTCCTATTCGCATAGAGTGAAAAAAGAACACTGCGTAAGCACTTAGATAGGGATGAATCCTAAGTAGCTTTAGAGCTTTTGACTTAAGGAAATCCCAGGACTGCTTCTGTATTCCAGAACCTGGCCCATTTCATGAACTCATTCTCTTGGAGATGTGTCCAGTTCTGGGTTCCCCAGTTCAAGAGAGTCCAGTGGAGGGCAGCAAAGATGGTTAGGGGACTGGAGCGTCTCTCCTGTGAGGAAAGGCTGTGAGACCTGGGTCTGTTCAGCCTGGAGAAGAGAAGACTGAGAGGGGATCTCATCAGTGCTTATCAATATCTGAAGGGTGGGTGTCAAGAGGATGGGGCCAGACTCTTTTCAGTGGTGCCCAGCAACAGTACAAGGGGCAACAGGCACAAACTTGAACACAGACAGTTCCACCTGAACATGAGGAGGAACGTCTTTACTGTGAGTGTGACAGAGCCCTGGAACAGGGCTGTGGAGTCTCCTTCTCTGGAGATACTCAAAACCTGCTTGGATGCGTTCCTGTGCACCCTGCTCTGGGGGCACCTGCTTTAGCAGGGGGGTTGGACTACGTGGTCTCCAGAGGTCCCTTCCAGCCCTTGCCATTTTGTGATTGTAAGATGACTGAACTTTCGGACCTGGAACATTTCTGGGATCCAGGTATATACCCTTCTGCTGCAGCTTGTTTCTGTGACTAAGCACACTGATTACTCATTAAAGACATCTTTGTTTGTCAAAATTTGCCCTCTGGCAGCTGAAAAAACTTAATTTCTGTCATGTTTATGTTCATCCTTTAAGTTAATTTTTTTCAGTTTATGACCACACAGAAAATGACCTCAAATAAAGAACAGTCATTCCATTGCAAAGCCTGACTATAAAATAACATCTGCCTCTGTTGTCAATGACTCTTTGAACAGGTCTGTCTCATGTTGCACCTAGGAATGTTTAGTTCTGTTACTAGAAGAGGTTGTTCTCCAGTCAATACCTGGAAAGTTAGTGTCTTCTAATGATGTTGTTTCTGTCCCTGAGGACATCAGAAGTCACTGTCCACACCAGTGCCGGAGACCTGTAACAATTTTTCAGCAAGATACTCCTTCAGAGTCTCTTACCACTTCTTGCCCGAAGTAATTTTGGTCAAAACGGATTCTCTTTATTCATACCTCTTATTTCCTTGTATCTGTAATATTGCTGTACCTCTTTTCCTCTTTACTTTCTTGAACATGAATAAATCTACTCGTTCTGATTAAGGTTACTCTACAATACCCAGTCTCATGTTTTGCACCAGTAATTTGGGCTCCTAGCATTTGTATACAAGTAACTCATTTGTTTCTTCCTAGTGTGTGCTCATGTAAACTAGCTGATGCTTGTTTAATTCAATCTTGGCTGGATTGAATAGAATATTTGAAGACTACTCAATACAGTCATTGCATGTTTAAAGAATTGCGGTGAACAAGTGTATTCCTCAAAGGAGGAAAAGATACAGTTTTTAAATGAATGCTTTCAAATAAACAGTGTGATGTCTCATTTTCTGGAAATAACATCCCATTCTCACTTGCTTTCTTCAGGTTCCATCGTTTTTCACAGATGCTGAAAGGAGGTCCCTTCTGGATGCAGCTCAGATTGTTGGTTTAAATTGTCTTAGATTAATGAATGACATGACAGCAGGTAAGTAGGGTAAAATAGCAGTTACTGCAAATGGAAGATGTGATAGAGGGTGCATTTAGTTATTCTAAGAAAGAAGGCTGACTTGAAAAATCAGACATGAGACATAAACGTTCTAAAAAACTTGTTCTTCTCTTGATTTACAGGCTTTCATTTTAATGTCTTCTGAGCAAAGAAGTAGAAGAGATGAAGCTTCAGTGATAGTTGTCTCTCTCAGTACTTATTTACGAGTCACCACGTGTGCCTCGATTACTTGTCCACCTAGTTTACTGTCCAGATTTCATGGAGGAAACTTTATGATGCCCAGTTGCAGGATTAAGGCACTCGTTAGTGTCACTCCTTGATTAAGTGTCAAACGCTTAGTAATTTTGAAGACTCTTGTCATTGTGATTGTGGTTTTAAAACACACACAAAAAGGCAATTAATCTCCTTTTGCGAATCTGTTAGGAACTCTAAAAACACATGGGCAGAACCAAGAGTTTATTCGGTCTTTCTTAACACAAGCATTCTTACCCTGTCTTCCTGCATTTTTATGTTTGCATTTGAGAGAGTATTTGTTCCATGTCTTTGAATGGCATAGTAACTAGCACTTGTTTCTTGGGGGAAGGGTTAGGAAGTAGAGGTCTGTATTGGAAGACAGTTACTTTTCTGCTCCCACTACCCACGTTAGGTAGATAAGTAGGGAAGAGTTTACTTTGGGACAGTGTTCCATGCAAGCTTTTTTAGTGCATACCAACCAGATTCATGCTTTTGAATTTTATATTTTATTATATTTTTCAAGGAGTAAAGCAATCTTAAATGTGCATTGATGGAGTGGTATCTTAACATGTTTTTCCAGAATCTGTTTCAGATTACTATCTACATGGTAATGTGTAGAATTTCTAGTAAATGTAGTTGTTTCATCACTATTATGATCTTTCTGTTGAACCTAATGTATTTGCACCTAATGAAGAACATATCTAACAGTATAATTGCAAAAGCCATAGGTGCAGATTTCTGTCATCTAGCTTTAGCTTAATTCTTTGTTTATGTAGCAGAGTGCTTCAGAGAACATATGGTAGTATGAATTCTTGAGCTGGGGAAGTATGGACCCTGCAGTAGGTACCCTTTGTCCCATGTGCCTGGATTCTTCTGAGTTTCAAGGCTTGTACATCTCTAGGGTGACTGTTGAGAGAGGGGGAGGAAGGATGAATATCCCACCGTCTATTTTTAACCTTCAAATTCAATTTTCAAAATGTTTAGGAAGAAACTTTGTGTTCATAAAGAAAAAAGTTATTTTAGCGCTCAAAAAACTCCAACTTTAGCAGCTGAAAAAGAGTACCTTTCCAACCCCTTTCTGTACTGAGGCAGGAGTAATCCTTCCGATCAGATTGAGATGACCTCTCATGATGGGGTGAATACAAGCCAACTAAAGGCCTTGCTAAAAAAGGCATTGTCACTTCCTTTTTGTTTGTTTAGCAGAACACATCAGCCCAGTCATTGTCCGTGCAAGAACCTTGAGAGCTTTTCAGGACTTCTTAGCAAGGATCCTTAGAAGCTTTGCCATTGGGATAAACAGTCCCCAGAAAAATCAGATAGCTCTTTCATATCCTTTGCAGCATTTCTAATTTTCTTTTTACCTTGCAAGGCTAATGAGCACTGTCCAAGTTTTCTGGTATTTTAGGTGTGAGGATCTTTGACTGTGTCTTTGGGGAAGGGGTTCTGAGGTATAATAGGGTAGAAAAGAAAAACAGTTCTATTTTTTTAACAAATGGCAAATGCTGCTGTGATTATCAAGTCTTGTTCATATTTATTTTTATCTTGGAAACAAGGGCAATGTGTTCATTCTGCTCAAAAATACAAATGTTCTGTGAATGAACAGGCCAATACAGTTTCAGTCAAGTCTAGGTCTCAAGGATTTAAGAGATACATTTTGTGAAATGGAGTTTCTGTTTTTAATTAACCACCTCTTAATGACTGTTGGTAGGAGGGCTTAATGAGTGCTGGTGTTGCGTTTTTATAGACCTCAAAGAATCCACACAAATGAGAATGAGTACATCAGCTGTAGGGGAGCTTTATTAGACACCAGCATCATAAATCTCAAGTCTGAGGTCAGTGGGAAACTTGACTGTCCTTGTTCCAGATGGTCTGGAACTACTGCTTTTGATGTGAGGAGAGGGAGTTGGTGCCCCTTTCTCCTGAAGTGAGTGTCAGTGTGACTATAAGACATCACTCTTCAGAGCATGTGTTCCCAGCCTTCCTTACCACCTTCTCAAATGCTCTAGCCCTCTTGCCTGATAATGTGTCTAGTGTCCTGGCTGATATCTTTATCTAGGGATTTTTTTGTCACGTGCAATCTACCTTATGCCAAAATCTCAGCCTCAGACCCTCGAGGGTTTTATTTATTTTCAATTACTGCATCAGCCTCTTGCCTATCTTTGACACTGCTATCCATCCAGAATGAATGCTGCTGCAGAACTGTTCTGTCCTTTGACTTCATCGTGCTGTGTTTACGTGCCCCAATAACTTCTGTTTTACACTTTTGATGCACTTCACACAAACTGTCCCTGCCTAATATTTTGTATAGACAGAGGTTGTTTTTATAGCCTCTGCTGACCATTTATACCATTCTCAGGCAAAACCTTCGTGCCTGGGAGATACTCTTTGTAAATACAAAACTGGGTTTGGGTTTTGTTGTAAAGATGCTCTGTGGTTTTTGATTCTTATGTGGAGCTAAAATCTGCATTGCTAATAAACAGGTCAAAGTAGACAACTTGTGAACAGGGTTGTTGCCGTTTAGCTTTGCATGCTTAAACACTGAGAGAGCATATACATGACTGAGGAAGGATTTTTTTTTTTGCTTCTCAGATACCACAACATATATTAATGGACTAATGCTTCCATGGAAGTAAGACTTTGCATAGGTGTATGTCTGGATTTGTCTTGCTGCTCTTGATGCTATAGCTTAATATTCACATGGATGTGATGGCATGCAATGGTAGACTCACTAGAGATTGCATTGATAATATCTGACACTTGCTTTGTAGTGGCTCTGAATTATGGAATTTATAAACAAGACCTTCCAGCTCCTGAAGAGAAGCCACGGATAGTTGTGTTTGTTGATATGGGACATTCTGCATTTCAAGTATCAGCCTGTGCATTCAACAAGAGTAAACTAAAGGTAGTAAGAGTAAATTAAAATAAAAGGTTTTAGAGACATTAGACTCAAATAGCCTTTAATCCTGTCTTGTTTTTAAAATTCTGAAATAGTTTAATGCATGGGAAGTGGCAAAGCGTTGAAAGGTTGAGGATTTTTCTTGGTGCCCTTCATTTCATTAGGATGGTTTCAAATAGAGGCTGTGAGTTGCTTGCAATGCACCAATGTAAGATATACAATACAATAGCTGTCACTTTGTTTTATCTAAATAGATGTAGGTATAGATCAAAATTGTGGATGCTTAGGATTATCACCTAGTTACTTAGTCTTACTTCACTGTAAAAGTTAAGAGCAATTTTTGGCTGATGTGATTGATTGGAATATTTAAGCCTGTGCATTGGAAGATAGGCTGACTTTTCCCTAGCCCTTTTTGAAGCAAAGGCTTGCTTTTATTCGAAGATTGCTGTTCTCTTTGATTTCTACTGAGCATGAGACTGAATAATTGTGTTCTTTCAAACCAGGTACTTGGCACAGCATTTGACCCTTTCCTAGGTGGAAGAAACTTTGATGGGAAGTTAGTAGATTACTTTTGTGCAGAAATAAAAGCAAAGTACAAACTGGATCCAAAAGCAAAAGTTCGAGCTCTTCTTCGTCTGTATCAGGAATGTGAGAAGCTGAAGAAACTAATGAGTTCAAATAGCACAGACATTCCCCTAAATATTGAGTGTTTCATGAATGATACCGATGTATCTGGGAAAATGAACAGGTGAGCTCTAGACAAAGTTAGGCAGTTGCTTTGGTGGCCATATGTCTTAAACAAGTGTTTCTTTCTGTGTCTGGAAGAAACTTAGGGTGCTAAAATTAAGTGCAAGTGCTGAATAGCTGTGGCATTTTTCTAATGGTAGAATAACTAAGGCTGTGAAATGTAATCTTCAGCTAGCTAAGCAATGTTTCAGGGTAGTAATGCATGTATAAGAAGCCTGGATTCTTTTTGTAGAATGGCACATTCTTAAAACAATGGATGGAGGCACAAAAAGCAGACCCATGGGGGTTGGCTGCATATTTAGTCCTCCTGTGTATTTTAGGTAACCTAAATCCCATACTGCTCTTCAACATGGAAGCTTTGTTCCTTTTTGTACTGTACTGGGGATATTGGCAGAGAAACAAAGACAGAAACGGTGCTTATGGGGAATGATTTGATTTTGATGGGAATGTAAATGAAGTCTGTGTCTGTCTTGCACACACTCCTGGGTCCAGCTTGATTTGTGGTTGCTGTTAGTCCTGTAACTACTGCCAAGAGAGGTGTTGAGGGTGGTTTTTGTCTTCCCTCCAGTATTTTAGCAACAGTTTCATTGTGAAGGACGTACCTGTGTTTTCTGTATTCTTACCTGTAACTCTGCTGAGAGGCAAATATATAGCACCTGCCCAAACAGTACGTTTATCTTGTTTAACTAAATTGATAGCAGTGTAGAAAGATGTGTAAGCAGCTGTTCATGTACTATGATTGTCACTTCAGCCTACTCACAGGGGTTCAGCTTTAAGTCTCTTGGCAGCATAGTTTACAAACCTGGTCAGCATCCTTTTGGAAACAAGAATACCAGGCAATCTGGGTGGTGAGCCAGGCATTCTTTGCTTAATTCGATTTCTTTCCTTAGGTCACAATTTGAAGAATTGTGTGCTGACCTGCTGCAAAGGATAGAGATGCCTCTGCTTTCATTAATGGAACAAACACAACTGAAAGTGGAAGATGTGACTGCTGTAGAGATTGTGGGAGGAGCAACCCGCATACCTGCTGTCAAAGAGAGGATTGCTAAATTCTTTGGCAAGGATGTCAGTACTACACTGAATGCAGATGAAGCCATTGCTAGGGGCTGTGCTCTGCAGGTATAGTACTGGCAACACTTGAGAAACTTAAGTTACATTTCTTGAGAGCTTTTTTTTTAAAGAATTAGCCAAGCACTTATGAGAAGTGGTCCACTTTAACGCACGCAAGGAAACATACGTGTTCACTGGCTATTTTTATGGAACTGTGCTGTTTAAAAAAAAGTCCAGCATACTCCTGTGTGGTGCAGTACTTGACTGAAGGTGCCAGTGCTGGGTGTATTCTGCAAGCGGTCCACTCTCCTCTTCAGAAGAGGAGGATGTAGGGATCTTAAATGAGAAATATTTAAGTCACCGTCAAGCTGAGGAAAGAGATATTTTTTAATCAACAAAGTGTATGAGAAATATCTATGGAGACCCCAGAACACTGCAAGTTTGCATATTCTGGTGTCCAGCTTTCCATCAACGTGAAACAGACTTTTAGTCTTATCTCCTCCTCTGTCTGCCGTTTTTACAGTTTCAAACTAATGAACTTTATATTACAAGCAAAATGCTCAGTCTGCTGCCTTATTTTTCTCCTTTACTTACTCTTTTATTTCACCTTCTCTTCTTTGACTTGTTTCTTTACCACATCTCACTAATTGCTTCCCATCACTAGCAATCAGTTGTCTCCAGGGAAAGAAGTAAGATCTGTAAGACAAACACTTCTTTTAGGACAAAGCAATGCAGCACTTCCATTCTTTAGGGTACTGGTGTTTGTTTAGACTGTTAGCATTTTTAACAAGCTATGGTAAGAATAAGGCCTAAAGTCCCACTAACCCAAAGGGTAAAAGCACTTCTGTATGAGACTTATGTATTCTTATTGTACTCCACTGAAATCAAGCAATTTGCCTAGGTCCGTTGTAGTAAAGTCAACACAGTTCTCTTTTGTTTGTTTAAAGATGTTTACTGTCTTGGATGGGTGGAGCAGAGCAGTTAACAAGCTTTAATGTGTATCTGTTTTTTGTTTAGTGTGCAATTCTTTCTCCAGCTTTTAAAGTGAGAGAATTCTCTGTGACAGATGCTACGCCATTCCCAATATCTCTGTTGTGGAACACAGAAGCAGAGGACACTGAAGGGTAGGTAGCTCAAACTACAGTTCTGAAGCTTTTGTCCTTCATAACTCAAGGATAATGTCCTTGGTTGCATTTAAATTAGGATATTGGCATTCTGATTGCAGAAAACCCATAGGCTGTATACCAGAGAGGGTTGATAGTGGAGGTTGTGTGAAGACATGCATTGAAATTTTAACCCTAACTCCTTGTATGTTAAAAATAAAGATTTTTTTTTTAAAAAATTGTGATTGAATGAGCTATCAACCAATGTTATGTCTTACACTGCCCTTATCCCATTGTCAGGTTTTGGAATACAAAAAACTGCTGGATTCTGATCCCACTTTGCTTCTGCCTTTTTTTACTCAAGGAGTTCTAATGCCTATCTGGATTCTTGTTTTAGTAGGAACGTGAATGCTATTTGTCTGAAAACAGAAACAAGGATTTTTAACTTCAAGAGTTTTGTAAGAGAAATTTCTTGCATTTGCAGTGTCTTAAGACTGACATCTCTGTGGGAAATGCAGTTGCTGTCTAGGCTGTAAAGTCTGAGTTTAACTTTTGGGAAGTTGAGAGTTCTACAGGGACCTGTTCATACCTTTCTCGTATTCCTTGTAATTCAGCATTTTCTTTTTTGTCAGTCTTCCGTGGAGATGCAGAACCTAATTGTTCTGTCACATGCTTCTGAGCAACCTGTGGGCTCACATTTGAGGTGAAGCTCTTATTTTCTCACATTTAGATTATTAGACGAGATACTTCCATAGTTAGGAGACAAAACTTACTTGGAAATTAGAATCAGACTGGTGTAACAGCAGACATACCCTAGAGGAAGAACATAAAATAAAGCTAGTTGTCTTTCTGTCATATCAAAGAATGAATAATAATCTGGTGTCAGAGTTCTCAACTGAGCCACAGAAAGTAAATCAGTAAGGAAGTAACAGGGCTATAATTAGCCTTTTGAGACTAACTGAGGAAGGGTGCAAATTATGATTTAAATTATGCTATTTAAAGCTCAGAATAACGTCTTTGCAGGAAACAAATTTTGGAGGTCTGCTGATGGTCTGTCACTGAATTGCCACCTACATGTAAACTTATTTGCTTCTGAGATTCAAAATTAGTGGAATAAGACAATTTCCCATTACAGTACACAACAGTAACTTTTTTCCTTACAGTGCAGTAGTGAAGTATCTTGGAGTTGTTCAGAAGTGTAAATGTGTCAAAATATGGTTACGTTTCTCTGAAGAGTTCTGACCCTAGATTCAAAGCCTTTCAGCTCAAATACTCTAAAAGTGGTATCTTTCCCTTAATTATAGGGTTCATGAAGTGTTCAGCAGAAATCATGCAGCACCTTTCTCCAAGGTTCTTACATTCTATAGGAAAGGTCCATTTGAGCTAGAAGCTTTTTATTCTGATCCTAATGGAGTGCCGTATCCTGAGTCAAAAATTGGTAAGTAATTGTTCTGGAAATGGTGTTGTCTTACATTGGTATTGAGTCAATTCTGTAGCTGTGTTGTGTTGCAGTATGGTTATATGACATGGATTTAACTTTTTGTCTGGAGGACTCAACTTTCAATTCTCCCATTCCATAGGTAACTGAATTTGGATTTTTTTATTTTTCTAGCTTTTAAAGTTGCTTCAGTCCAATGAAGAAATGAGGGGGAAACTATAGCCTAATGCTGAGGACTATAATGGGGCTATCACTGCAGAAGATATCTTTCTAACTTTCAAAATGATCTTTTTTGCTTTTCGCTAAAGCAATCTAGGAATACTTGAAAAATACTTCCTGCATATAAAAAACTTAAATACATCTTTAGTAACTGGTTGTTTTTTCCTGTACTTTCTGTGTTTGACATAATGCTGAATAAATTTTAATCAAGGCAGCCTGCAATAGTGGCAGCTACATGACTACAGTATTGATTTGAATTGTCTAGGTAACATTTATGAAAGTGTCTCTTTCATCCTTTTTGACAAATGACAACATTGACAGTGTTGGCACTTGCAAAGAATTCACAATGTGGTTACAAAAAAATTGTGATGCTAGAGACAGGCCAATTAAATAATTGCTGTTGAGTTCTAAGCATGGAATTAAATGTTCTATGTTTGCATGTGAAAATAAGATAAAGCTGTTTCTAGTTATCAAGTAATTGCTTGGTTTTGTTAGCTGAACTTTTTTTTTCCAGAGTGGTAGAAGTGACAAATCTTGGTTAAGTATTTGACGGTATAGCTGTCCTGTTAGTTAACAATGCACTTAACATACAGTATCACCAGAATTATAGTGTTAAAGATAAGCTTTATAAATATTCTTAAAATGTGTAGGAGAATATAGCAAAATAGAGCAAAAACGTCTCTGATTTACCAATATTTCAGCTAATACCTAATGCACTACAAAGTTACCAAAAACTATTATTCCAACAGAAAAATACCAGTTACTTTCTCTACTTCAAAGCAAATTATGTGGCTGTTTTTGCCGAGAGTCACAAAGTTCAAATACCATGTGTCTCAGAAACCAGCACAACATTTTGTAGTTAGAGAAACAGCAGACTTCCTTTTGTGTTACCTCTTACCATAAAGACTAACGGTGGGATTTGCAAGTGGTCAATTTATATGGCTTTAACAAATGAGAAGATGTTTGACTGCTGTTCTGCAAACTGGTGAGAAAAGAACTGAAAATCCAGACGGGTTTCAGCTCACTCACCATTTAACTCTGCTCAGAAATGAATTGTTAGTAGTCCTAATGGGTGAGTTAGTGGTTCTGACGAGACTGCTATTGCTGGAATTAGAAGAGAAGGGGGATTACATGCCTGTAAAGTAGGCAGGTAAAAGCATGTACGCATGTGGTTTGGATCTACTGATGAAGGAATGCTGTGTGCAAGCATGTGTATATCCAGCCTGTGATGAAATCAGTGGACTTGTACTCTGCAGCTATACCAGCATCGTAATCTCCAGGTCCCTAGTTTGATGGTAAACATATAACCATGTAGTACACAGGAAAAATATGTCTGCTGTTAATGTCAAGCGGATCTGATTCTTCATGTACTGTTAAAACTAGTTGTCTGTCTGTTTCTTAGTTTCACAGTGCTTGTTTCAAGTATAATAGGAGTTAAAGAATAATGTCCTGCCATAGAGTAAAAGGTAATGGCAGACTTACGTGGATATTAGAAGCTGAAAAGAACACTTCTAGAAATACTGTTTTTATGTTGGACAGTAACTTCTATTAAGACACCATACCGCTTAACATTGGCATTAGACTAAATCTTTGTGTAGTTTTCTTTCATCCCACTGTAGCATTACAGATAGTACAAATAAGGGGGGAGTGAGCCTTTACTTCATGTATTTACTCTGTATTACTAGCGGCAGGAGAACCTACCCTAGATGATGAAAATAAACATTCTCCCTTTTGATTTGTAAGGTAAAGTTGGCTGAAAAGCAGCATACTTCTTGGGTTTTGTGGTATTCATTTAATTTCGGGGATCATGAGATTAGCACAGAAGCTTCATCAAATATTTAGAAAATGTGTCCTCTGTGAAAGAGGGAAATGTTTTCCTGTCTCTGTAATGTTACCTATTTAATTCTGCTGTGTGATTATTCTTTTGTTTTTAGGTAGGTATGTTATCCAGAATGTGGCAGCCCAGAAAGATGGAGAGAAGTCTAAAGTCAAAGTGAAAGTCCGTGTCAATACTCATGGCATCTTCAGTGTGTCCACTGCGTCCATGGTAGAACCAGTTAAAAGTGAAGAGAGTGAGGATGTCAGTGTTGAGACTGAAGTGGAATGTCAGGATCAGAGGCATATTGAAAACTCAAGCGATGTAAGTTGACCTTTGTTGTGTGTGAATGTCCTTGCTGATGAAAGTGTGTTCTGCTGTTACATACTCTGGAAGAAAAATACCTTCTTCTAAGGAAGCAAAATGTGATTAACTTTAAGATATGCATAGCTGTCAGGAAATACAATGTCTTTATAAGAACAGGAGAAAATTAGTGTGATCTTGAAAGTGTATGGACTTCAAAATCAATTACTGAGCAAAGTGCCAAATAGCAGCAGGTGGGTTGCTTGAGGGTGGGGTTGCTTGCAGCTGCCATTGTTATCAGTGTTCTTTGTAGGAAAACTTGGTTTGGATTATTAGTGATCCATGCTGTCTGTGTTAAAAGGATTTGTGTGTAATCCTTCGTATTAGTAAAGTTTTGAAATGTGTTGCTGGGTTGTTTTCTACAGCATTGAAGGGGAGGGGAACACTGGGGAATAATGTGGCATTGTTACAGTGTACTTGATGTTTTAATATTTTTCTGAAGGGGGAAAAAACCTTAAAACCTATGACTCAATAAAAGCCACTTCTTGTAAGAGACAGTGGTAGCATGCACACACACAAACACACGAGTATTATGCTGCAAACCTGACATTGGTAGTGTTTTCATTAAGTCCTTCTGGACTTTCACCTAGTCTGTGTCTCTGTTAGTTAAAGTGTGGGTTTCTGCGTGTGCACGGAATGCTTTGTAGGGCACTTTTGTACAGTATGTGCGTCAGAAGCGAAGTGCCCTATAACTTTTATTAAACACAAGTGCACATGCCTTCTACATCCTTTGTGCCTGGGCTTTCATTTCAGAAAAATAGCCAGCAAGAGAACAGTGAGGCTGGAACACAGTCCCAGGTACAAACTGATGGCCAGCAAACGTCACAGTCTCCCCCTTCATCAGAACCTCCCTCTGAAGAAAACAAAATCCCAGATGTCAAGAAAGTGAGTGACCCTTTAACTCTGTTGAAAATGTTATGCTCTCTAATGGTGGCATTTAAAATAGTAACATATTTCAGGAAAAAGTAAGGAACTTGGTGCTTGGAACCTCTTTCACTTTCGTACCTTTTCTATTATGAAAAAATAATGTATCTATCTCATGATTTTTGTAAAGAGTTTGCAAAAGAATTCCTGCAAAAAGTCTCTCTTTACCACTTCCCTGTTTTTATGCAGTGTTGTACAGCTAACTTGTTTGGTTGCAGACATTTCAAATTGTTTAACAGCTGTTGGTGGCCAAACTTATTAGGCGTGCTGAGAGAAGCTGGGATCAGGAATTCAGAAACCTAAGAGGGGAATAATCTATGTGAAAAACATATACCTGCATGATACTGCTAGTAGTTTGCTCTTTCATCTGTATGAGATGGAAAATGTTTTGTGTTAAAATCTTGGCACTGTCAGCATCACCAGTGAAGTGCTTAAGCTACAGATGGACACTTCTGGAAAACCTGCAAATACATTGTATGTTTCAGAAACATCCTTCCTGTAGCTCAGTTCCTAGTGTCCATGAAGTAGACTGTAAGCAGATTGGGATATAGGAGGTTGAATCCCTGAAGGGGAAGTGCTTTACAAGTGTATCTTGAAGATTCTGAAAGAACACGGAAAATCTGTGTGTTCTTGTGAATGTTTCTGTAGTCATAGTGCTGCTTCATCAGAAGGAAGTCAGGAAAATTATCTTACTTTTCTTTGCTCCAACTCAGACAAATGAGAAGAAAGGTGACCAGCCCCCAGAAGCTAAAAAACCCAAGATAAAAGTGAAGAATGTGGAACTACCTATTGAAGCTAACTTGGTTTGGCAGTTAGGAAAAGATCTGCTCAATATGTATATTGAAACAGAGGTGAGTTAGTGTGGTTTAGACTGCTTTCTTGATTGTTGTTGTTAACCATTCATGTACTTGTTAAGGCAATCTCTGATCTTTTACTGTAACCCTGAAGTGTGGACTCAATCTACAGTGAGCTAGTATACAGTCCAACTTTAACACATAACTGTTAATGTTACTCAGAAAGATTGAAATGTTGTTATATCAACAGTATTGTGGGCACTGATCCATGGAATGATGTCACAGATTGGTTCAAGCTGATGTAATCTAGAGGATTGCATCCCACTTCAGGTGAATCCAATTCATAGCAGTGAGAATTCCACCAGAAGTGTGAGAGGCCTCTGGGAGGTTACTGTGTTTTACAGGAGCTGTTTTGTAGAATGCTGTTTGAACATGTTTAAATTTAAGTAGGTGTTTTTAAAGTATTTTCTGTGGTTATACAGGGAAAGATGATTATGCAAGATAAACTGGAGAAAGAAAGAAATGATGCAAAGAATGCAGTGGAGGAATATGTGTATGAGTTCAGGGACAAGTTATCTGGACCATATGAAAAATTTGTTTGTGAAAAGGTAGGTAATGGTTTCAGGAGCTTCTCTGAAAATACTGATACCAAATATCTGTTCTGGATTTCTTCGTCAAGCTTTCTCACAGCAACCCTGAAAATAGCTGGAAACTGTAACTCATTTGAATGATGGCTGGGACTGATCCAGAATTAGGTTCAGGCTTAGCAAATAGTTTGTATTGTTGAAAATATATTGCATAAATAATAAAGTTGGGAACTAAAGGAGAAGCTGTGTTGCTGTATCCATGACCAAAACCATGAATTAAAGCTGTACCCCAAGCACTGGCCTAGTCGAGGACAAAAGGCTGTAAATGCTACCTGTGTTGTAGATTGTGTTTCCCAGTTCAGAAGCTGGTGTGGTTTAATTCACTTGATTAGGCAAAAGCTGCAGTAGAAATGTAATTTTTATGTAGGATGCTAAGAATTAATGTGCATATTTAAGTGTCTTGTTACTGTAAGACACAGTCAATTGGCATATTTTGATGTTTAACATGTTGAATTACATCTATACATAGGATCTGCAGGGGTTCTCTGCACTCCTAACAGAGACAGAAGGCTGGCTGTATGAAGAGGGGGAGGACGAAGCTAAGCAGGTGTACGTAGACAAATTAGAGAATTTAAAGGTAGGTCTGTTGGTATGCCCAAATTGCAAAATTTCTGAAATGTCGCATATAACATTGTTAATGAATTGCATAATGCATGGGAATTGCTTTTTCTAGAAATTAGGTACTCCAATTGAAATGCGCTATCAAGAAGCAGCAGAACGACCAAAGCTGTTAGAAGAACTGGGACACAGGCTTCAGTATTATGCTACAATAGCTGGGGAATTCAGGAATAAAGTAAGTGGCCTCAAAATACCTTTCTTTCACCGCATAGTGTTTCACTGAGGCTCACCAGCTGGCAGAGGTTTCAAATACACTTTCAGATGAGCTGCAATCTGCTGTTATATAGGTCACAAACTGAACACTGCAAATGTTTCCCAGTACTCAAAAAAAAAAATCTCACACACACTGTGTGTCATATCTTCAGTTGCTTGATCCTTCTGGATGTTTTCAGGCCAAAACCAATATTCTTATAAAGAGTAAGGGTTAGACTGTGGTTTGATTCTTGACCCTTTAAAAGTTAATCTGACATTTTCAGAAGTGTGCTGCTCTTACAGTTCTTTTGGGAATGAGAATTGGGCCATGGTGAGAAGCATTAGTGTAAAAGCTATTCCGGATAAACTAAAACACCTAGCGCTTTTATTGTATGTGGGTGTTGGGACTTTTTTCTTGCCGTTGATATTTGAAGATGGCTTTTTTGATAAGCATTCCTGCCTTTTGAAAACTTATTCCTTGGGTTTCAACTCAATGAGTTTTAGTAGGGCAGCTCACAACACTCAAGCCAGTTCAGTTTGAGATTGAGGGTAGTATCAGAAACAATTACGTCCTCAAAGCTATAGATTACAAAATTGTCATTAAGTGGAGTCCTTCAGTAGTATTACACAGTCTTGAAATAACTACCATCATTGAAAATAGTACAATTAAGGCTTGAATGCATATTTAAAATTCTTAACTTGGAATCATAGATTGTGTTGCTGGGTAGATCCTTCTCCTGATATCATTCTCCTGATACCAGTTAATTGTGTAACTAATGGCGTTGCAGGGAATGCTCCTGAAGTTGAACGAACTGAGCCTTTCTCTTTCTGCGTACAGCAGAATCACGCTGTCTAAACTACCTTGGGCCCATGTAAGACCCTCCAGAAGGGGAGGGGGTAGCTTTTTTATTGGCCCTGTGAAGAATGTTATATTTTAATGTGTGACCTGTTTGTGAAGCCTTTATATTCCCTTTGTGAACTAGGTTTCTAGCTTAATTATTGGGTGAAGGAAGCTTTATTTTGACATCTGGTTGTCTTGTTGTCTCTTGCTGTAACAGATCTGACTTGTTTCCAACTTGTATTTATTTTTAAAATCAGTAAAGATTGTAAGTTGTAAATAATTGGAATAGTCTTGTTGGCATAACTTGATGACAGTAAACTTGACATTCTGAACTAATACAAAACATTTGTATTTGGGCAGGATGAGAAATACATCCATATTGATGAAATGGAAATGATGAAAGTAGAGAAGTGTGTTGGTGAAGTGGTAGAGTGGATGAATAATGCTGTGAGTGCACAGGCTAAGAAGAGCTTAGATCAGGATCCAGCTGTGCATTCAAGTGAAATTAAGGCAAAGCTACAGGTATGTACCATAAGAAACTAATTTTAGAGGTTGATGCTAAAGCTATGCTGATAGCTGTCCCCTTCCCTCTCCTCCAATTTCATCTTAATGCTTCAGTGTTCTTAAAGGAGAGTTGGAAAGTATGGACAGGAGGAGATTCAGTAGAAAGCAGAAGAGCTGTGCTATACTGTGTACATTTGTGGAACTTACTGACGTTTAATGTCTTCCAGTCACCTTAAACTCAGATTGTTTTTCATTGTTACTGGTAAGCACAAAATAGTTTTGAAAAGAACGTGAAATCCAAAATATTAAGTTGAAGAACTTTGCCCACAGAACTTCAGAAAGTAGACCCGTTAATTTATTTCAGGGTACAACAAGTACTTGTCAGTTTGGACTCAGGAAACACACACAGAAGCAAGTTTCAAACAGCCTTTTGGGCACAGATCTCTTCACGCTAGTGAGGCTGGTGGGTCCTTAATATGTATTCTGACCACATGTTTTCCCTCTCTTTTAGGAGTTAAACAATATATGTGAGCCTATTGTGACACAACCAAAACCAAAAGTTGACTCTCCTAAGGAAGAAAACCCATTAAGTGAACGGAGTGATTATAAAACTGAAGAAATGGGAGAAGATGACAAAAATTCTGAAATGCCTCAACAAAATGGTGAATGTCATCCGAGTGACCAAAACACCATTAGCATGGACTTGGACTAAACCACTGCGCTTGCAAACAAGTTATTTCATCCCATGACAGAGGATATTTTTGCTGTCATATGTGATAGGAGGGTGGGAATGCATTGTTTTGGGAACTATTTATATTTTTTTCTTAAGACTTGTCTGGGATATGTTGTGTTATGGAAGGAAGAATAGTAGTAGTGTTGGTCATGACTATCCTAAAAGGAAAATTGCCTTGGTAACTTTCAGATTCCTGTGGAATTGTGAGTTCATACTAAGCTTCTGTGCAGTATTTAACCATTTGCATCACTAAAGATGAGAAGAAGCCCTTGCTCTGAAATACACTGTTCCTTCAAAAGGTTGTAATCAAAGCCTTCTTAGGCATTTGTAGATGCCAAGGTAGTTTTCTTTTGTCTGGACATCTCATTGGGTATGTCAGTAAAAAGCCAGTGTCTGTCCCATTTGTAAGGACTTTCCAGAAGAAATCCTTCTGTTCTAAGGTTTGTGGTTATTGCAGTCCAAAGCACTTATCTGATAAGATGGTGAAATGTGTTAGTAGCATGCAGAAACGCTTACGTTTCATCTCTTGCTAAACAATACATTTTTCATGTGGGGTACGTTAAATGAAGGAAATGCTTATTCTGTTAGTGTTATTGTGAAGCTTTTTAACTGAGTGGTAAAATAAAGTTCATTTTACTGGTATCTCCTGACTTGTTGGGTTTAGCTGTGGTCAGTACTTCTGGTGTAAGTGTGGCCCTTCTCACAGTTTGTGACAAGCCATTGCTTTGTGTTCGTGTGCACGAGAGTCACGAAAAGGCTTCAAATTCTCACTCTTAGCCCAGAACAGTTGTGCAGTGAGTTGGAAGTAGCTCAGCTGCTTAACAAGTTATGTCTCCTTTTCTTTGCCCCAAGGGTTGTACACACCTGAAAGAACCCGGAAACTTCACAGATGTTAAGGCATAGGACAAAATTTGTAACACACAGAACCATATAGCTTAGCAACAATAGTCTGCAGTTCAGTATAAGGTGTTGAAACCTGATTGAATGCTTAGGCCAGTCTCTGCTGCCTTGTGGTACAGACTAATATGAATGCTAAAATGAGACTTCAGCCCATTCTGCTGAGCAAGTGGCTCTGGTTAGACCTTGGTAAAGGTTTTAAAAATCAGTAATTCCTCTCAAGTAAATCTCTGTAGTCTATTGAAGAAGCTTATTTTTAGCTACTTGGAGCACAGAAGTGTGCTGAAAGAGACTGTTTGTATCATCCTTTATTTTAGACATCAAACTACATGAGGGAATTGGGCACCTGAAGTACTGGGAGAAGGATTTTTCTTGGAAGCATATATTCCAAAGTTTGTTATCTCTACTGATGCATTGGATCACAGACCCCATATGTAAGCATATGACACCAGGTGCTGGAAGATCAGTGTCACTAACTGTAAAGTTGGGGTTTTTTTAAGAGTTGGTGTGGCTCCAGCAGTATTTTGCCTGCAACAACAAAACCAGAAAGAGAAATTAGTCCCACTGGAGCTACTGAAGGAGTACAGGTGAGAGGACTGCTGCTTTCTAGGGCCAACTAATCCTACTCATGGCAAGTGTTTTCCTTCTAGTAGATGCTTTTAGCAGCACCGTAAGTCTTCTTACAGCCAGGGGCAGGAGCAATACTACAGGGTGCATCTTCCCACAGTAGTGCCCAGTTTTCTGCATTGTCTGTAAGTAATGCTTATGAAAATGCAGCTCNCAGTTTTCTGCATTGTCTGTAAGTAATGTTTATGAAAATGCAGCTCTCCTCGTTGCCTGCTTTGAGCTGCCTGTTCTTTACTGATCCATTGTGTACAGTAGGCAATGCTTAGAATACTTTGTTTCCCATTCTTTTCCTAGAGCTAAAGAATAGGAAGTGAGGCCAGATTTCAAACCCATGTTTGGAATGTGGAAAAGTACTTCTGTGTTGGTCCTGGTAGTGTGGTAGCATCAAGGATTAAGTTTCTGTAACAGACTACTGCTTGCTTAGATTATTGCTGAAATTGGATTTATGGTTCTAGCACCATAAAATGTGGGAACTTAGCAGAATCAGTAGAATGCCTTAGCAGGAAGCTTAGCCCAAGGAAGACTTGTAGAGACATTTAAAGTAGAATTCTGTCAGAACATGTAGTCCTGGATCTACAAAAAGAAGCTTTGCCAGACCTGGGGTGATGGATTGTCAGGTGTTCAGTTATGTCTGTAGAAGGTACTGTTCTGTTTTCCTGTAATGAACCTTCATAAAAGAAAACTGCACTGAGACCAGACAAATCTGGGGTGGTTTGAGGGTTTTTTTCCAGAGTTCTGAAGCATCAACTACTTCATAACAGCTAGTGGTGTGGTAGGTGATCGATCCCTTACGATTAAGTGGCTTTAAATTCTTACAGTGGCTGTGCTTTGACTTGAGGGAAGGACAATGAAAGCAGAAATGAGTGATTCAACTTTTCTTCCTCTTCCACTCCTCCCAATTTAATGAATTTCTTGCTTTCTAATTTACTTTTTACCAGACACATGTGAAAATCATGCCTGTATTTTTCTACTTCGATCTCAGCATCAGTCATCGGGAGGCAGATATGTTCAGGATGGCAGTTTCCTTCATGCTGCAACATACCAGGAGAACACTCAGCTGTGTGAGGCATAGGTTGCTGGGCCAGTTAAATTGTACTGGCACAAGGATGTAGTGGCCTCACTGGTACTGACTAAATACTGCATAAAGGTTTGAATCTTTTTTATTTTCTTCCAAAAGAAGAGAACTTGAGTACTCTAAAACAAGCTTTTGAAATTCTTTGGATGGAGTATTTTGGATAGTGTTTTAACTCATTATGTTTACTTACAATGTGCTTCTTCAACTTTTGAGTTTTGCCTAAGGCTTTCCAACTGTTTTGCTGTAGTGGCATTGCTAAATAGGGAGAATTTACATCTTTATTTAAGATCTTTATTTTTGAAGTATGGTTTTCTCAAGCTGTATTCTGATGTTCTTTGACTGTAATTCTTTCAAAGATCCTAGAAAAGTATCTAATAAATGCAAACACTTATTTCTTATTGAGAAATCTGTGTGAAGTATACAAGGAGGTCAAATCCCCACTAAAAATGTTAAAGAATGTGAATGGAAAATGCTCAAAAAGCACTTACACTGCCTTAATGGGTCGTCATTAACTTAAGCGTATAAACTGCTATTACCTTGCCAACCTAACAGACTTGTGAATTACTTCTGTCTTTAAAACAAAGTTTATAACCTCACAACACACGCCAAATTTCTCTGAAATTCAATCTTTCTGTAATTCTGAACCTTAGGTAACTCAAACTTATGTGAAAAACATGGCACTTACTAGAATTGTTGTATTTTACTCTGCCATTATGGTTTTTCAAAAGGTGTAGTGGAACTAAAAATTGTGAAATTATGAACACGGATAAATTATTTTCTGAAATCAGAATTTGAAGTTGTTTAAGCCACTAAGAGCTTAGAAACACAGAATGATAATAAAAAAATATGTAAAATCTTAAATTTCATTTTCTCTCTATAAGCTCTCATAAGGCTTTGCTCTAGCATATTTTGATGGAGTAAGTACATAGACTTATTAAAGTTCAAATGATGCATTTTAACACTTGATCAGGTATCTTGCCCCTCAGTAAAATGTTCCTTTTGTTATTTTGTTGTTTTCTCCTATTTTTGTGATAGGTTTTACTTTCTTCATGGATGTACACAATGAAAATGTTGGAGCCGAAAGAAGATAGTATCTCTGGAATACCAAATATACTTGCTGCGTTACTAATGAGGTTTTCATTTAACAGATGGTAGTCTAATACATCTCATGCTGAATTTTTCTGTTGTTCATTAGCCTGTTGTAGGAAATGGAAAGACCTGCCTTAAGTGCCTCATCTTCCTTCTATGATTTGTTTCACTGGAGGATGCAAAGTGCAGGCCCTGGAGCCCCTTCCCCTTGCACAAAGAAAAGCTGCTGCCTGTGCACAAACCTCAGGCCCCTCATGCTTCTCCCAGCTTTGGGGCTCTGGTCTGAGTTGAGGACTTGAGGGACAGAAGATTCTCATTCTAGCACCAAGGGACTGGGCGAGCTTGGCGGGTTGATCAGTATTTCATAGCAAACCCTGTCCCCTGAGGCTCAGCCTGGCTAAAGGTCGCTGGGGCAGCCTCACGGTTTAAGACTGGGCTGGCTATTACACAGATGACAGATGCTCTCCATTAACTCTTTCCCTTCCCAGAAGGGAATGAAAAGGGAGAGAGGCTTATGGGTTCAAAAAATTAAAAACGCTTTAATGAAACAATAACCAAAGTATAATAATAATAGGAAAAATAATGGAATATATACAAATATATGCAAACCCAATATTGACTTCCCCGATGAAGATCACGTTGCCCAGACACCACAGGGCAGGCCCTGGGAAAGTCCCAGACTGAACTCAGTGGCAGACAGGAACTCGATACAGGAACACACAGATTGGGATTGAAGGCAGAAGAAACGGATAGAGTCCTCCTCAGATGCCAGCCATAGAAGAAAGGAGCTTGGCCCTTGCCCTCCCTCAGCTTTATGCAGAGTATGATGCGTATGGGATGGAATGCTGTGTTTGGTCAGTTTTGGGTCACCTGTCTGGCCCACTTCTTGCAGGAGGGTCACAGGTGCGACCCCTCTTCTGCTCTTTCATATCTGGTGCATAAGAAGTTTTAGCAGAACCAAGCAGTGACCTTGGTTTCCATAGGAATAAGTATAAGCAAGAGCCTTTCTGCATACTATTCATACCTTTACTCCAGCGATAACGATGAACACTGACTGTTATCACTCCTAGAAGCAGTCACTGAATCAGATGCTGTTCATTTCAGAGAGTGCAGTCTCTTAGAAGATACTTAACTGAAAAGCAACGTTTCTAAAAAGAAAACTGGTTCTAGCTCAAACCAGGACAGGGAGGGGAAAAAAAAAGGAAGGGGGAAGAGATAACCATGTGGAGAGGCGGTTGCATGTGCTGACTGCACACAAGGAGGGCTCGTAAAAGCTCAGAGTAGTACCAGCTATAAAGCTGGTAGGAAATCTTCCAGTTAACTTTATTTTGGGGAGAGGAGGAGCAGAAAGCTTAAACAGAAAAAAGTGTCAGTGTTTTAAACAAGCTATAAAGGAAGGAGGGAAGGACTTGAAGCAGTGCTAGTACTGATCTTTGGCCCCTGCTCTTTGTTCATGTGAATTAGGGCTACTGGTTCTGTTAACTCTAAACAAGGTTACTGGAGAGCCAGGTCAGTGACTAAGTTTGGTGCAGTGGAGGTTTTAACTTCTCTATTACAGCTGAGCACCTGATTACGAGGGTATCTACTGCTGTGGTACAGACATGTTTGTGCCCTGTGCCTACATTTCCGTATTTTCTATCTCCCTGTGATTAAGGCACAGCATTGCTCTTTGAAAAATGTTCCAAAGATATAAATACATGTTTATGCATTCTTCCAAGTCAGACATTATTTATTTCATGGACCTTCATCAGTCCCCCAAAGTGGTATTGATTTCAGTGGATGTTAATTCAGATAGCTTTAAGCTGACTTTCAAAAGTGGTTAAGGAGATAAAACTGCATATAAGAAAATAGGACTTAAGCATACAATTTTCACAGGGTTTTTTTGTTAAAAACAGTGTAACAGGCATAATAAAACCTCTTAAAATTTGCATTTTTAGATTTTGAGGTGTTTTAAAAGCTGGCCTCCACTTCTTCTGGCTGAAGGAAGTAAATTTTAAATATTGTTCTTCCCCCTTGGAAAGTAGGATGTGTATGAGAAAGTAGAAAAAGCCTGAAGGCATTCCCTGTGGAATGAACAAAACCCATTCTGTCACTCAAATGTAGCCACTAGTGATTTAAAATATAGATGCAGACTAGAGCAGAGTATAGGTCTAAACACTAAATACAGTCCACAAATTATGCTGCAGCAGCTCATCTGCCCATGGCTCCAGCAGTAGGGTGATTAGGAAAGGCCACGTTGGCTTCCTGCAGATATTTCTTTCCTGTGCATCTACGATGTGCCATCTTATGTGCCTAGCCGTTAGTGTTACTTACCCATGTGTTCTCTAAACAGAGTCCACAGATGAACTGTGCTATCTATAGAGGAGAACCGCAGGACTCTGTCTTCATCCATCACCTCTAATCTATCAAAGCAGAGGCAGAACAGCACGTAGGTGCACAGGCTCCTACCAGGAACCCTGTGACAGCATCACTAACTTACACTGCCTGTTGTTAACTTCTACTGTCAGTGATGGCAGGTAGCTTGATTGTGGCAGATTGACTTCAGCGTACAGATGCTCATCCCTCCGGATCCTCCTTCAGAGAATGGGGCAGAGAGAGATCCTCCGAAGAGAGATTTAGAAAAGGAATTGTGGGATTAGACTACTGAGGGGCCAGAGGTACCAGCCCTCTCCAACCGAAAAGCTCTGATGGCATGCGTGGTACCTGTGCGCAGCATTGATGCTGTAACCCAGCTGCTTGTTTCAAGGAACTGAGGTCCCAGGGAGGATCAGACACACATCCGAATGATGCTGAAGTAGAGATGGCACCGTGAGTGGCACTTCACATGATTTGAGAAGTCATCACTGCCAGTGACTTCTGGATCGTGCAGAAGGCAGAGCTGAGGTTTCCCGTGCTGCCAGAGGCGATGGTAATTAAGTAACCTAATTGCATTGCCATTGAAAAGCAGCTGGCTACAGGCAGGTGTACTTTGTGGATATTTCCACAGCCAGAACTGAGGTATGTAAGACTATACTTACAATACAGCTGTATTTATGTGCGCTCAGCAATTACACGTATGTACAGCAAAATAAAGAAGAATTCTGTAGTATCCCCTATGATTTGCAGTAATACATAGATATAGGTCAATAGAGAAGAATGAGTCACTGAATGACGTTGCAAAGAGGCCACACTGTGTGCAGGCCAAGCACAAAGCCTAACAAATGAAAGCTAAGTGCGTGCCTCAGTAACGCTGTTTTAATGCAACAAAACGTTAAAACGATTTTCACACAGAGCATGAAACAGACCCATGTTGGTAAATAGTTCCCACTAAACTGCAAAGATGTGAGTGTCACAGGATGCTATGCCAAAGTCCTTGCTGAGATCTTCCTCGGTCCTTACCTCCTACTGAATTCAAAGTAGGTTTGTCAGTGTTTAGCCAATGGGCCATTAAATTGTTTCACTTAAAATGCTACACAGGGGCAAACTTAGCTGGGCTGAAAATAAGCCGCTGCAATACCAAGGACAGATTTATGAGAATGTACAAGAGGAGAAAAGAGATTAACGTAAGGGAGGAGAGAAGATTTTTATTTGTTTGGGGTTTTTTTATGTAGTCACAAATCATAGGCAGGACTTTGCTCATTTAAATCCTTTTTTTCTCTTATTGTGTTTGCTCAGATGCACACACGTACACAGAACCCCTCAAACAGTTTATCTATGTAGGAAAAATGCATACCACATACATTGTGGTGGCTCCCGCTCTGGATTCCCAAGGGTGTAATCCTTGCTGCTGTTGGCACGCACGCTCCCCTTGCCATCAGCTGCACGGAGAACCGGCTATTGCAGAGTAACAGCTGAGCTGCCGCTGTGCTCCAGACTGGGACAGACATCCAGGCTGGTCGGGTGATTAACCAGTAATTTACAGTCTGTGATAATACAGTATGGGCTGTTTTATTGACCGTACACTGTGTCATGCAGGGGTCTATAACAAACCCGAAGAGGGGATGCATGTCTGCAGCAGCTGGCAGAGAGAAGATGTATTTCCTCCTTCCTTTCACGTACGGTTTGTCTGGACCTGCACGAACAGTGCTGAGCTCAGCTCTGCGTGTTGTGTACGTGCCAGTGGGCAAGCTTAAAGGTGCAAAGCTGAGCAGGCTCCAGGAGTAGAAAGAACCTGCAGAAAAACAAACAGTGATGGCAAAAACACTTCTCAGTAACAGTGGAATGTGAGTCTTTTGGGAGAGGACCACACAAGGGATGAAGTTAGAGTTAGAAACAGTGACCCCAAACCTTCCTCCACTGATCATCTTTTGCCTACAAGGTATTTATTTACTAGAGCTCTGTAACAGGCCAGCTTTCTCATTTTTATTATTCACTTCAAGTGTTCTCTGGGTATTTGTCTTCTGAACAAATATTTATTTTCATTCAAAACTTTAACATAAGAAAGGGAGAAATCAATAAAATATCCACTTTTACTGAAAAAAACTCAACTCAAAAACAGTTACAAAAATTAGGGCAAGCCCTGTTGTCAGGGAAAATCAGAGCTCTCCCACAGAATGGATCACCACATCATGCCAGGGCCAGAGGTCTTGCAGGTTTTACCCCACAGGAGAGGCGTCTTGTGCCATCACCAATTTAAGGGATTTGTTTTAAGATGCTGAAAAGTCAATAATCTGCATCTACATGCTCATGAATTAAAAGCAGGGGGAGAGGGAAGATTAATTATGACTGCAAACTGAGAAACAACTAATCCATGGTTTTCCAAAACCATGTTAAGCATAGTCTTTTTTTAAAAAAAAACACCATTGTGCAGATTGTTTAAAAAAACGACCCCATGCAGCACAGAGCTGTGACATGTGTTGGGACATGCACAACATCCCGGTGTTAACTCCTGCCGTGAGGCCCACTGGAAATGAGAGTTGCTGCTCCAGACCCCAGCCCAGCCATGTGAGCCTGAGAAATACCAGTTGGGTACTGCTTGTGGCTGCAGCTGGGAAAGCAAAAGGAGGAAAAACATTTGTACGTTCACCGTAAGCCTGGTTAAATGCGAAAGAATTTAAGAACTACTTAAATTACACAATTCAGTATTACTTTTCTGTAATGATGTTAAGTGAATAAAATACATCATGTCGCCACGGCAAGATGTTCTCCTATTGCTGTGTTGAAATTATAATAATAAACCCCCTGTATTTGCCTTTTTCCGAAGTAGTGGTAAGGTACTGACACGCATTTATCAGAGCTGCCCCTTCACAGTCTCACAAGGCTGCTGTGGGTATCAGATGTCACCACTGACGGCTTTCAGTACAGCTGGTCAAAGAAAGATGGAAACGTTTTGCACTGGAAAACTTGAGTCTACTGAAATGCAAAGCAGGCCACAATGATGGCTTTTACTAAGGTTTCACTTTGGGGCAACACCTTAGTAAAGAAGTCCAAGTCCCTAAAAGATGCTGTTTTAGCGTTTTCAGAACAAACCCAGTTTTGTTTTCCTTTAGAAAAACACTTCAAATTATGTTTATAACCTGTAAGATAAATGTATGGCAGAAGTAATGCCATAAAAGTCAAAGTCAACCATTTCGATCTATCTTAAATATTTTTCTGATGTTCCTCTTGCAAGGATTTTGGAAAGCTGAGGTATACTTGTTCTCACTGCGGTTTTCCCAAGCAGCACTTGCCTCCTCCGCAGGCGCAGTCAGTGGGAAGCATCACATGAAGTTTGCAGGAGACACAGGCAGAGGGCCTGATCCAAACTATAGTGTCACCTCTGTAAGCAGCTGAGGCGAGGAGAGTCCGTGGACAGTGGCCAACACACAGGATATCTTCTTTGTGGCTGTGAGGATGGATGGAAGCAGAGAAAAGCCACGAAAGAAAAAATGTTCATCCTTCCCTTTCATTCAGTAGGTTCTTCGGCTTGGTCAGACCATACAGGTAAACCTGACCCTGCCACAAGCTTGGTGGCACCTGCTTTCCACCTCTCATCTCAGTTCACAATCACACAGCCTAGCCCTCCTGCCCCAATTCAGATTACTTCTGTCTCTGACTTCTCCTCCTAGACCTTATGAAAACTAGTGACCGAGGACTATGTGATGCTAAGACTGAATTAACAGCTTAAGATGAAAATCTCATTTGCCTGAATTAAATCAAGACCAACTATTCATCTGTTGTGTAATGCTGACTTAATGCTATGCGATAGCCTACTGCTCTCATTAAATAAAGTACTTGAAATACAGACCCAAGGTGGATCCTTACTATGTCATCCTGCCAAGCGCTGAGGTTTCTGAGCATGATGGAGCTCATCTACTGAGTCCCGGACCAAGGAGGCCGACAAGGGAGAGGCTGGCTTGGCCACTGCCAGAAGAGGTTTGTCCTCCTTGGCCCCAGACACGTGCTCCCTGCTCAGAGGATGAGAAGGTCAGCCCTACGCAGGCTACGTGGCCCTACCAGCAAAAGGAACTGGCCAGAAAATGGGAAATCCACTTCACAGATGGTAAAGAGGTTTCTGACTTTTTCCTCCCAGTTTTGGATTAAATGAACTACTTTTTCTATTAAAGAGAGAGCGAGCAAGAGGAGTGTCCCAGAATAGCCAGCAGGCTATTACAAGCTTCCCCCCCACCCCCCATTCAGTCCCATTCCCAACATTGCCCAATTTGTTTAAGCCAATACATTTGATTTCAACAGATGACCATTTTGTGATGAAAACCTCTTCTGTGGGAAGCTGCCTGCTGGTACCTCCCGGAGGGCTCCAAATGGAATCCCGGACCTTGCAAGGAAAGAGCAGGCCCTTCAGGTCAGCAGAAGGAACAAACGTGTTTCCACTCTGCATTTTAAATCCAACCGTGGCAATTGCCGCCACGATTTGACTACCCAACAAAAGGCAGGTGGATGCTTCTCTGATCATTGGCAAATGCAGCTTTACACAGTTTTGTTTGTTTTTTTTTTTTTTCCCAATGAATGCTCCAAGATTCTGCGTTCAGAGGACAATAAAATCTCGTGGTGCTTCTGCAAAGATGTACAGACATACCTGGCTCTCTGGGCTGGTTAGTCAAGCTGACTTCAAGGGAACTACTTCCATCTCCTGAAGTCTGCCCACAGCCAAGTGACTGAGTGTTTTTCCAGGGAGGCAGAGGGAGCAGGCAGCTAGTGTAACACCACTTGCCCTGTGGAAAGATCCCCGAGGATTTGTGGATCTTGGGCACAGTTTTGGTTTTAAGCCCGAACAGCAAGTTCTAGTGGTGGCGAAGTGATTTTTGCTCTATTTTATTTTTTACCAAGATCTAACCACGGAGTTCAGGTTTTCTTTTAAAGCAATTTCTTATTATTTTATGCTAACAGATCATTTCTTTTAGGTGCAGTCTTTCTAGTTAGAAAGCACACATTTATTCTTCTGTCTCACCCAACAGCCACCATATACGTAGGAGAACATTCAGGACACTGCTCAGGATGTCTTTGATTTATTGACATACATTTCCAAAATCAGAAAGAGATGAACATGGTTAGTTCAAATTGTCAAACATGAGCAAATTTACCCACTGGTCTCCAAGAGGATGGAATAGTAAAATTTCTCTGCTCTGGAATTACTATTCCTCTTGGAAACTACAGAATATTTCGTCGATATACTTGGTCCTGTGCTTAGTACAATAGTTCTGACTTGCGTGCGAGCTGTATTACATATAGCACCAGTGTGTTCTCCATGGTGTAGCAGAGCAATGGCACAGATAACTTCTTTTTTTAGAGCACCATCTGACTTGCACACACTCTGCGGGTGTGCAGACCCAGCCATTGACAGCCTGAGTCTGCTTAGCCAGGCTGGGCAGCTCCATCTGCTTGCATTACAGCTCTGCTTGGGTTTATGTTTGTTCTTTGCTTACCAGAAGATGTAGTACATGTTTCTTACAGAGGCATACAAATCTGACTAATCCCTCAGGAATGTTTCAGGGGAGGAACTTCCCACAGAAGAGCACGGTTACTTGCAGCATAAACTCCCACCCAATGCATCTGGGACAAAGCTCACACAATGTCAGGGAAGACCTTACTTGCTCCTGTTCACCTCTGCAAAGGTAGAGTTACAGATTGCATCACACATTCCCCTTCTGCAGGGGAAAAAAAAGCCCAATCCACTCTCATTTATGTCCTTTAAACATTTTCCAGTCTTCCAGAAATTTGCGAGCTGCTTACCCCTCTTCAGAGCATGCAGGCAACGCCTGTTGTTGTAACTCCCTGTCTTCAGGCATCGGTCTCTGCCTCCTGTAGCTAGCCTAGCACAGGACTCCAACACAGCATTCTCTGCTGCTGGTGCTGGCAATAATGCCTGCAGAGATGTCACCAATATAAAAAGAAATGTAGCTTCTTCCACTGCTATCGATCAAAAGTCAAACAGCTGATTGCTGCCTCCCCGCGAGCTTTGGGGAACTCAGACAACTGCTTTCCCATTTCAAAATCCCACACTTCAGCTGTCTTCAAAGAAAAACAAACAAAAAAAAGACAAAGGAAATTTGGACTCTGAAAAGTAGCTCAAACTTTCCACTTAAATTCCCATCCCTCGTCTCCTTTGTGCTCCAGCTTTCTTTTTTGTTGAGCAGCATGGAAAAGGCATGTCCTTGGCTCACCTTTACTGAGAGCTCAAGTATCTCACCAATACTGACTGCAATGGGAGCCAGAGGATGAGTTTGGGTGGGCTTAAGTACTTGAAGTCTCTTTGAACTAACTTGTGGGCATCTAGAGGCTGCATTTAAGCAAGCACTGGTGGGTGGGGGCACACAGCTGCCCAGGTCTAGGCTGCGTCACCCTGCAAACTGGTGTGAGCCACAGGAGAGGACAACCACCACCTCATTTTCAGGACCTGCCCCATGACTGCACTCAGAGCACATCCCACCCTCTTCAAATGACGAACAGAGATGGTAGTGTTGCCAGCCATGTTTTAACCCAATATCCAGTGATTACCTACAGTCTCTTCTACAGAAGCTGCTCCCGTTTGTGTGGGAGATGCTCAGATACTTCAGAGGAGAGCTGGAGTTCAAGTGGTCTCAGGATGAAGGACTGAGGCCACCCTGCAGGGACACGAGAGCTCAGTGAGCAGCGTGCCAAACCCCAGTGCTGGACTACCTTACTGACCGTCCTCCAGGGTTGATCTAGTGGGAACTGCTGGGGCAGTATCCAGCACAGTTGCTGGGTCTTATTGACACTCAAGTCATTCACCCAAAGGAAAATCCACTGCAGGCTCTGGACCCACACAGTGAGGTGGGAACAGGAGAGGAAGCAGGAGAAGGAGCAGCGTAAGTAACAAAAAGTCATGCTGCTGGGGGCACCTGCTGAGAAGACGAATGGGATGTGCAGCTATGTACCATGTAGAGAGTGGGATGCTAAACATGCCCCCTGTGCCCTCCACGCTCCCGAGGGAGGGAGGGTTTGCTGGCCGCGCTGCACAAGCCCCACAGAAGGCAGGAACAAGTGGAGCCACTCTGCCTTGGTTTCCTGATACATCAGTCACACATGAGAAAGACAGACACAGTGCTGAAGTGGGTCTGAAAGCTGAGATATGGAGAATGAGGCTTTTAGTCCTTGTGAGCAGCGTGCTCCTTATCTGCCCCCGTTACGGCACTCCTGCAGTCCTTGCTGAGCTGTGGTCTCATGGGCCTCACACCCACCCCACCACAGGCTTCGGGAAGAAAACCACTCTGCAAAACACCCTCCCTTACCCCTTCTCCCTAGCTGCCCCTTTCCTCAATTTTAGGTAAAGGAGAGCAAGTGTATCCACAGTAACATAAAGGGGTTGTGTGCCAGGTACGTAGAGGCAAGCAGAGAGCTCAACCCTGATTGTCCTTGGGCAAGCCAAAACCCCAGCCATGTGGTCCTCAGCATCCCCAATCCACAGGGGAAAGGAGAAGGAGGAAAAGCTCAGCCTGCCTGGGGAGGGTGGTGGGAAGTCAAGCAAAAAGTGCTCTGCTTCTTAGCTTTTCACTGAAGGACCCGAGGTACCACTACAGCGATAGCTCCAACTCTGGCATTTCCCAGTTCCTGAGTATTTGACTTCAGATTTGTAAACGTTCCTCTACAGCCAGCAAGGGGCATGCGTTTATTTTGCACAGATTATGCATGAGTTAGTTACACATTCAGACATTAGGCACTTTCAGCAAATTTGCTTAGAAAGAATCACAGTATCCTATCACTAGCTTCCTCAACAGTGGACATACAGAAAATATTTTAGCATCTTCTTCAGATACGTGAAGATCAATGCTTTATGGTTTCTGAGCATGACTGTGCACCAGCTGAAACTTAGACAAGAACAGGGCCATGTTCAGCAGTTTCCATACGTGAGTTTCTTATTAAGCCAAGTCAAATGTAATGGGCTCGAATCTATTAACACCTGTGTTTTGGAGAGCAAAGTCATGCAAGTCTTCTCAGGAAGATTCAGCCAGCAACAGCAACCCTTCACTGAAGGGAAGGCAGAGGTACTGGAAGTGTCTGCCCAAAGAAAGCAATGTTTCCTTCTGGTTAGTATTGCTCTGTGGCTTTCCTGTGCCCCGTCTCTGCCTGCTGCCATCTCCCCTGCAGACTCCAAGTGAGCTGAGCTCCTGGCATCCCCTCTCTGAGCAGTAACCGGCAGGTTGGTAAGCAGGTTTGCAAGAGCCTTGGTAGTGTTCAGTGACACAGCAGGACCCTGCACAGAGCCAAAAGCCCTGCTCATCCTGGGGGCATCTGTTTGGGCAGAAACCACTGCAGGATTGAAAGTTTAGGGATGAGGAACAGTTCCAACCAAATTCCCAAGAAAACAGTTTGTGTTTCTGCAAAGCACGTATTTATAGAAGTGATTTTTCCCTGGGGTTTGCATGACCAAAGGGATTGCAGTATTAAGAGCAATGAGCTGCAGTGCTGCACTCTGGCATGTCTGGCCGTACCCAAAGCAATGCAACGGAGCCGTGGTCCTGAGCTCACGGTCCGTAGACACTGGTGACTCGCTTCCCACACCGACAGCCACGCCACTGTTAACTGATGGGAGCTGCTCGCCCGCTGCACCCAGCTCTGTGCCAGCACACCACGGCAAGGGCTCCCAGAGCCCCTTACCCAGGCTGGCTGGGGATCCACAGCTGGACTGCCCGGTCCCCTGTGCCTGTCACAAGCAGGTTGTGCTTCTCACTGAATACAAATGCTTTTACTCCTTTGTAGGCTCTGAACACTGTCTGGTGCCCTCTGGCTCTCCTTGGAGGAGCTCCCATAGCCAGCCATCCTCCCCTTCCTCTCAAGGCTTCCCCCTGCACCTTTCTCTCCTTCACCTGCACCTCAACATGAGTAACACCAACCGTGCACCCTGGAAAAACATGGAAACCTCCCTCAGCACAGCCAGGCAGGTCCAAGATGCTGCAGTCCAGACCACCTCTTAGAAATTCAACATTATGATCCTGAGTCACTAAATTTTCCTCTCTTTTAATTTTAGAAGTAGTTAATTCCTCTCCTTTTTATCACCTCAATGTATTCCTCCTCCCATAGCCATAGGATTTCCCACTCCTCAACAACAGTTATTTCTTTTCCCATTAACTGACACAGAGCACTTTTGCTCTTCCTTAATAGATGACCACAATCCTAGCCCCCTGTCTATTTTTTTACCTTTCTTCTAACTTTTTCCAGTTCATTAGCAACCCTTTTCCTAAGGAGCAAGACGGACTGACTGCAGCTTTGCTGGTGTCCCTGCACGTGCTGCTCGTCCCACCGTGCAGGCACAAACACACCTTGTGCTGGCACCTGGGCAGCTCTGGGCAAGGGGGAGCAACTGAAAACATTGTAGGATGTTTTCATTTCTAGGAAAAGTTAGGAATTAAGAGAAAAGCAAACAATTCTGTCATCTTACTCCAAAACCTCAATTGTTTTCCTAATAGAGGGGAAGAGGGGTAAGAAAATCCCAGGACAGCTAGAAACTAGCACCACAGACGGAGTTGAGGTCCTCTCTTCCTTTTTGATAGTCCACCTACCTTTCCATGCATCCTGGAAGATGCACAGAGGTAGATTTGGTATGGCTCTGATCTGTTGCTGCTGAGAGGATCCCAGAAAACGCTGCCACAGAATTCCGGAGCAGAATAATTGTCTATTACTAGCTTTATAACCTTGAATTAAGCACATTGTCCACTTACGATCTACACAGGAAAAATGAACTTTGAGACTGAAAAGCAATGCATGTTTGCAGTCAGATCATGAAGTAAGAGCGTCATCGTGGTTGTGCCAGCGTCAGCTCTTTCAGATCACTTTATGTCTGCCTGCTGTCTGGTGAAAGGAAACCACAGACAATGAGGTATCAGCCTTGTCTGCAGCTACCACATTTAGGGTGAAAAAAACTCACCACCTTCTTGACATTTACTGGGTCTGCAGTGTAGGTGGGCCATTAACCTTGTGCACGTTCTTCACACTACATCAATAATATTTGACAAACTCATAGTGTTGCTGTTAAGTAACAGCTGCACTTTGCGTTGAGGTTACTGGAGGAAGGTGCTGTTCTCGCGTATTATTACAAGAAGTGATTTGGGGTAACAAAACAGCACCATTTTTTCTTCGAAGTGCCTGGGGACAGAATGACACAGTGTCCTGAACTGGGAAGGGGAAGGCTGGACTCCAGAGGTTTCAGATTTTCAGTGTTCGTCATGAAAATGATGATTTTGAAGAGGCATTGCTCATGTGGTTAGGCAGCAAAGAGGATCTCTAAGTAACTGAAACAAAAGGACAGTAGCCTCATCATAACTGTTGTTCTGGATGACAGTAAAGGATAGCTTAAGGGAAAAAAAATCTAAGAAATATCACACCAGCAGTTAATTTGCACTATTTCAAACAATTCAGCTAGGCCTAGAGAAAACAAATACATAGGTTTAAAGATGGTTGCTATAGAAACCAGAAGATATTTCATAGTTGCTTATGAGAGTAAAGGAGGTTGTGATTGATAAGACAATCGCATTCAAATAGTCACTATGGAAACCCAAGGTGACCTGGAGGAGATGTGATTCCTCTCGCTCAGCTCCTGTGGGCAGATGAAGACAGCCTGGGTAGGGGAAGGTCTGGGCTGGGTGATAAAGCTCGCTGTAGCAAGGCAGCACAGTGCTTGCCGTGATGCTAGAGATGCTCAGCAGTTCACATTTCAAAGCTGTGTGAGTGCTGATCTCGGTATCAGTGAAATACATTTATTTACTTACCCTTGAAAGAGGGTTTTTCTCCCATTGAAATCGATAGGAGCTCTGCAATTGACTTCCTCAGGAGCAAAGCAGGTTTGCGAGACCTTCCCGCATCTTTAATCCATCAAAGCAAGGAAGCACATTTGTACATCTCCCATCAAGCTCAGTGTTTGGCAGCTGCCTGTGCTTTGCTGAAACGGTGCCACAGGGTGGCTGAGCACTTTTTGCCTTCGCTAACAAGACCTGTGCTTGCACCCTGGGACAACAGGACAGAAAGTAAGCAGAATATGCTAGATTTTTTCTTGTAGATTGGTTATTTAAGGACCAAAGTTAGTCAGCCTGCGCATGATATAGACCAAAAAACTAAGTAAGGACCTTGATAATACCTCAGTAACAATTTAGCATTTGTTTTCAACATCCATTTTTTAAGTCATTGATAGAAAGTTAGATTAAGGGGCAGGTGCTCAGCACTACTGGATGTGCTGAAAGCTAAAAAGTTATTCCATATGTTTACTTTTATCTTATTATCTTGATTAATGCAAAGTGTTAATGCTGTGGTTATCAGCTCCAGGTATTTGAAATACACCAATTCCCCAGTAAGGATTCAAAATGGGCCAAACTCTGCCTGGTTCCACCGCCCAAGCCTAGACACGCTCTTCCCCTGCAACGTTTAGAAAATGTTCGATTCACACTACCCACATACGATCTAATCACACGGATATTATTCATCGGAGATTTTTGTCTTGCATTATTTCCAGTGAGGTGAAAAGAACAAGCTGGCAGTCTCAGGAAAACACCAGTATTTCTGAGATTTCACCAAGTTGCCAGTGTAAACATGCAGACAGGAAGAAACAATGTTGTTTGGAGAAATTCTGGGGATGCAAGTCCAGACTGCAGGAGCAGAGTACGGAGCAGCACGGGTTCCTTGCAACTCTCGCTCCCCCGAGTTAGCTGCCAAAGCTGGTAAGAATGGCCAGGAAATTAGTCCAGCCCAGCGGCAAGGCTGCTGTGTTGTCTAACCAGCCTTGATGGGTTTAGAAATTGCCCTNAGGAGGAAACAATGTTGTTTGGAGAAATTCTGGGGATGCAAGTCCAGACTGCAGGAGCAGAGTACGGAGCAGCACGGGTTCCTTGCAACTCTCGCTCCCCCGAGTTAGCTGCCAAAGCTGGTAAGAATGGCCAGGAAATTAGTCCAGCCCAGCGGCAAGGCTGCTGTGTTGTCTAACCAGCCTTGATGGGTTTAGAAATTGCCCTCCCATGCAGAAAACCTAGGCGTGCTTGTACAACACGTAATCCATTAAAAATAAAAAAACCAAAACAAAGAAGAACCCCAAAAGAGAACACTGCTTCTGCTTCCATCATCAAAGGCAAAGTTTAAACCTCAGGCTACTGCTAGTAATGCAGGTAGCACTGACACTTCGGTGGGGCTGGAAGCAGGGAGAGTTGGTCCAACACACATTACCTTCAAAGAAATTCCTACTGGTTTTAAAGATAAGCAGAATTGTTACCTACTACTAAAGCTGTCGACTTATGGCTGGAGGTAGAAATCACCGCTTTAAAGGAGTGATAATGATTCAGCTACAAAGAACAAGAGAAAGAGTAATATTGAATAAAAGATGTGCTCGCAGGAAGGTGCAGTCTGCCGGGTGAGTTTCTGTTCCGGTTTTGTGTCTGTAGAAAGCAAATACATAGGTAAATAAATAAGAACAAGTTAAGCTCTTTGCATGGGAGTGAATGGTGTAAATGTGTAGCCGAGCCTTTTATCCTTAGCACGCTGCTGCTCACACTCTCCATCTCCAGATGACAGAGCAGCTCTGATATATTTTTATTTTTATTTTTTGTAATCCGTATAACCCGATCTCTGGGCAGCTTCCAGCAGATGCAAGTCACTCCGGGAGAGAGAACAGCTGCAGTTGTTCTGGGAAAATATTCAAGGTGTAAAGGCCTCCCAAAGGATGTGTGGGAAACCGACAGCTTTCTCCCCTCGGCAGTCAGGAAGCACAGCAGTCCTTTGCCAGTGCTGGGAGTGGATTGGGAAAATGCTTTCCTGAGAGGTTATCACCCATTTCCTCCAAGATGAAGTGGTCTCAGAGCTTTCCTCCTGGAAGCACGTGCTATTCAGTATTCCCTGCAAACCGTCACGACTCGAACGGGCTCCCCTGGGCCTCAGCAACCCCGTACCAGAGGCATAAGCTGTCTCTTACGCAATGCTTCTGCAAGCTCTGCTTTGAAACCTGTTCAAGGAGATGGTGCGACTTGCTCTCCTCCTCCCACCTTCCAATTTTAAAGAAAAAAACCCCCAAATTATTATGACAGCAGCAAAGCAGCATTTTCAGAAAACAGCCTGTGAAAACAACCAAACTCGTAGGGGTTTGAAATCGTAAAGCTCTCAGCACTGTGGGAATGCTTTTGGCTTCCAGAGCCCAATCCTTCAGCTCTCTGAGAAGTGACAGGTAACTGGGAGCCTTATAGCTGTTCCCTGGCAAATACTGTAAATAAACTAGCAGACAGCACAGGTTTTCTCCGAGCAGCATGCGAAGGCAGTAAGCACCACCTGCCGGCTGCAGCACGAAAAAAGGAAACCGAGAGTTTTTTCATCTGGTTGCACGTCTCTCCGACTGTTCTGCCTCCAGTTTTGGGGCAAACTCAAAGAAACTGGAGCAACAACATCAAAATGGAGCAACCTAGCTGGGGAACCCTAACCAGAGCTAGACTGCCTGGGGAACATCAGTTATCCTGCAGACAGACCAAGATAATATATGACAAAAAGAAGAACGTTAAATGCAGTGCAATTCCACAGTAATTTTGTCAGTGTTCAAACCGAGCACCATTAAAGACCTTCATTTCTCACCTGGTTTTGCATTGTATTTGAAACATAAATGCTTACCTCTGCAGAGGACATGAGCCAAATATTGCCACAGCCTTAAAAAAAGAAACAACTAAGAAATGTTTTGCAAGAAAATTGTATGCACAGACTCTTTTTGCCCCCTCAGTCTCTGATCTCAAATAAGGTGTGGCGGTTTGGCACAAATACAGCAGGGCAGCGTTTCGCAGATGGCTAATTCATGTTGTAGATATTGGTTAGCAAAGGACCGGCGATTAAGCCAGTGAGAGCTGAAGGCACACATTGGCTTTGCAAAGCTGCTCAGCAATTTGCAAAAATTGAACCCCAAGCACCGATAAAAGTAACAAATATGTGAGAATTGCCAGTTTTCAAACAACCAACAGAGCCAGCCCCAGCCTTTTGCATTCCGAGTAAGACAGAAAACGCCACATTCACAGTTAAGTCACAGGAAGGCCTAATCCTGCAGCACCAAAGCCCAAGACTTGCATGTCGCCGGCAGTGGGCATGCAGAGTCCCAGGCCCTACCTCAGCTTGACCCACGCAGCAGTGGTGCCTGCTCCATCCAAAGCACCTTGTCCCCCTGCCACAGGGTCTGCCCGGACCAGCCAGGCCAGCATGCAATAGCTTGAGGGAGATGAAGGGCATCAGTGTATATTGGGCAGGAATTTTCCACTCTGTCCCTCCCCAGGGAGCACTGAGGTTTCTGGTAGGAAGAGCTGACAGAGGGAGGCTTGCTCAGGTGCACCAGACCAGGCTTCTTCCTCCCTTGCTCAGCCTGAGTGCTGTGCACCCTGCTTGTTCTGCCAGGTATGGACAAAAGGAGCAAGATACCCATTTGCTAGCTCTAACCAAGGGATAATTCTTCCTCAGGAGATGCTTCAGTAAACATTGGCAGCTGTCTCCTCAGACTATGTCTGCAATGTGAAAATACTGAGGTGTCACAGTTTAAAGCTGGGCTGGCTATTAAATAAATGACATACACTCTTTGTTAACTCCCTCCCTTCCCAAAATGAAGGGGAAAGACACTTATGGGTTGGAAAGGTTAAAACCAGCTTTAATCTAACTACAAAAATTGTGTATTATAATAATAGGAAAATATGCATAAACATAATATCAAGCTTCCCCCACCACCAATGACAAATACATCACCCAGATGCTGTAGGGCACACCCCAGGAAAGTCCCAGACTGTACTCAGCAGCAGGCAGGAGCTGGATTCAGGATCAAAAGCAGAATAATTGGGTAGAGTCCTCCTCAGATGCTTAAGCAAGGAGCTGGGTAGAGTCCNCTGCCACAGGGTCTGCCCGGACCAGCCAGGCCAGCATGCAATAGCTTGAGGGAGATGAAGGGCATCAGTGTATATTGGGCAGGAATTTTCCACTCTGTCCCTCCCCAGGGAGCACTGAGGTTTCTGGTAGGAAGAGCTGACAGAGGGAGGCTTGCTCAGGTGCACCAGACCAGGCTTCTTCCTCCCTTGCTCAGCCTGAGTGCTGTGCACCCTGCTTGTTCTGCCAGGTATGGACAAAAGGAGCAAGATACCCATTTGCTAGCTCTAACCAAGGGATAATTCTTCCTCAGGAGATGCTTCAGTAAACATTGGCAGCTGTCTCCTCAGACTATGTCTGCAATGTGAAAATACTGAGGTGTCACAGTTTAAAGCTGGGCTGGCTATTAAATAAATGACATACACTCTTTGTTAACTCCCTCCCTTCCCAAAATGAAGGGGAAAGACACTTATGGGTTGGAAAGGTTAAAACCAGCTTTAATCTAACTACAAAAATTGTGTATTATAATAATAGGAAAATATGCATAAACATAATATCAAGCTTCCCCCACCACCAATGACAAATACATCACCCAGATGCTGTAGGGCACACCCCAGGAAAGTCCCAGACTGTACTCAGCAGCAGGCAGGAGCTGGATTCAGGATCAAAAGCAGAATAATTGGGTAGAGTCCTCCTCAGATGCTTAAGCAAGGAGCTGGGTAGAGTCCTCAGCTACTTAAGCAAGAAACTGGGTAAAGTCCTCCTCAGATGCTTAAGCAAGGAGCTAGGTAGAGCTGGAAAGCAGCACCCTGCAACATCATCACCACCCCCTCCTAACAGCCCCATACTGGGCTTAAATAGGCTCCTGGGCCATGGGGTGTGGGTGGAAGCACCAGGTGAGGCTGCTTAGGGCCATTAGAGCCCATCAGTGCCCTGGCCATAAAGGGAGAGGGAATGACCCTTGTGATCCCTCACCTTTATTCTGAGTATGATGTGTATGGGATGAAGTACTGTATTGGGGTCAAACCAGGACAGGTGTAGTTGTTTTAAGCCTAGTTTTGCTTTTGACTGTAAGAGGAGACCCAGTAAGTAACCTCTTCCTGACTAGGTTTGTCCTGCTAGACACCCATGGGAAATGGTGGTAGTGGTCGTTCTCTTCTTGCACAACAGAAACAAATAGGAAGTGGCTCTGCATTGCTACAATCAAGTCAGCGAACCAAGAATGCAACCTCTCTGGTTAGATTAGAAACAAACTCTAACAGTTCCTTACACCCACAACCTCTGGCTTTTTGAGAACAAGATGAATGGCAGGTGTTGGAGGTTCCACTTCAGCACAAACCCCTCAAACATCTTCTTTTAGTCTCTCATCTGCCAATTAGACAACTTGACGGTAAATGCTGGATATGTTCACGTAGCCATAATCCACTGAGAATGCCTCACTCGGATCATGAGTTGTTATTTCAATGCTAATGCCAGCACTCACATCATCTGATGCGTCATTAAGTACAGCTTCACCCTACCAGTAACTTTAAACATTATCTGTCAACAAAACCCAGCTTTGCTAAAGTCTCTGCTAAAATACCCTCATTACTCCACTACTCCACAATAACATGTTCATGCATTGCAAGGTTTATTGCTTTACCATCCCACTGACCCAACCTTTTATTTGGCAAAGGTCCTACCCTTATACTTGTTTACAAACAAACAATACTAAACTTCCCAGGAGCTTAATTGCTTTTGTTTGCAATACTACAGCTTAACATGGCCAGTTATTTGTAGGTACTTATTATGTATCCTTGTAGTACCTGGTAATAAACTGTGAAACATCATGTGCAAAATTAACTAGAATATGGCTTGTTAATTATAAAAGGTGCCCTAAAGTACATGTTTCATTTAACAAAATTATTAGTTATAAATATTTTATTGCAACAGCAGGCTGTTTGGTACGCTACACAGTAGTTAACAGTCATTTGGGTGCACTGAGTCCAATCCTGCTTTTTTTGACTTGAAAGGCAGCAGGATTAAACCTGTTCACTCAGAGCTTTCCTCAGGCGAATGGTCACTAGTGCCTGCAGCAGAAGGCAAAATGCCTTTCTCTGGGACATGTAACACATTTTTGCCTATCCCCAGTGTAATGCGGGGAATGCCTAGGCACAAGGAAGCTTTGGGCTCGCTGGCTAAGCTGGTGGCTGCGTGGCATTGTCAATCAGTGTCATCTCCTATTTGTACTGAACATTTCTTACTGCCAAATATTTTGGAGGCAGGTTCTGAGCAGGCATTAGCTGCATTTCACGTTCACTCATCATCAAGGGCAGGATGCATCCATATACTACCATTTATGTCTGACTTCAAGCCAAATAAACACCCAAGCTCATAACATGAGTGGAGTAATAAAATTAAGATTATAATGAAGAGCGACAAAGTGACCTGTTTGATGATATGGTTTTGTACATCCAACAGGACGTTGTGGAGAAACATCACGTAAGACTCTAATTGCTGTCAAGCCCAGAGGGATCCAACAGTGCAAGCAGGAACCACTTATGGTCTTCCTGTGAGTAGTCAGTTGTACTGTGTCATGACAGTGAAATTCAACACCCACTTATGCTTCTCCTTTATCAACTTCTCCTAAAAAGCCAGCAAGGACGTTGCCATCCCCGCGGTCCATGAGAAGCCAATGTGCTGCTGTCAGGTGTGGGCTCTGTGCATGGCTGCCCTCCGATGCCTCCAAGGACTTCAGACACCCCACAGAGATGGAAGACGAATATTATGTGACCCCCACCAGACTGAGTCCAGCGTAGATTGCATCCTACTAAACATAACAGAGAATGAAGAGCCATCAAGTCCTGCCCAGGACGAGCTGCTTGCTTGCCAGCTATAAGACTGGCAAATCAGTTATTCTACAACACCCTTTTTTGTTGATGGGGCAAACCCTTGCATCGTGTCTTCACAAGATACGGCCACATTTGGGAGTGGTGTGGTGAGGCTCAGGTGGGTTTTGGAAGAGCGTCCATCATGTGCTTACTGCTGCACAGGGAGAGGAGCTGGGACACGGGCGTGGAGCGTGCCTTCGGGTCAGTTTAGGGAAGATTAGGATATCAGGATCGTCTTCCTAACTTCTTGCTCAATTTGTACAAAACCCAAGAAGGAAGCTTGGATCCTGTACCAAGCAAACTGTAGTCTAAAAGCGAAAAAAAGTGTATTTCACCGAAGAGTTTTAATGTGAACATTTGAATCTCGTTTAACACTTCCTCTCTTTAATGTATTGTAAACCCCGATGGATCTTGTGTGTACCAAGTACAACTGTGGGACAATTTTTCCTGGATACCCGAAAGTGTTGTCTTGCCACCAGGTTAGAGACCTCCATGACTCCTATCTGATGGGCCAGAGTGGATCTATTTGAACGGCACTCAGGCCTGGAGGATAAGGATTTTTGCTGCAGAGTTGCATTAAGACATCCTGATCATCCATTCCCTAGTCTTGAGAAAGGTATAATGTGTTTGGGCGGCCTGCCTGAACAGCAGAGTCTGGCAAAGGGGACTGGGACGGAGGTGGCTGGTCGTGTTTGCCACTTGCCTGGGCAGTGGATGGGGTGGCAAGACAGAAATTCCCCTGAAGCCTCTGCAGAGATGGATATCCCCTTTGGCCTGCTGGGGCTTGTGAGGTGAAGGTGGAGAGCAGCTTTGGTGCAGTGGCTGGGGGTAAGCCATGTCCGCAGGCATCTGGGAGTGCAGAGCGGTGCCCCCACTGCAGCCCTGGCTCCACTGCAGCCCCCCCCTCACCTTTGAAAAGGTGAAAATCTGCTTGCCAGGAGGCTCTAACCTGAGAGTGCCCAACTCTTTCACGCTTTTCCTCTCTCCCGCCGTCTCTGAAGCTTGCTGTGTGATTTGGGCTGATCGTCTTCCTTCTTGCACAACTTCCCCAGCCTCTGACACTTCCTCCTCTCTGGCTGCTTGGGCTTTCTCCTTTCACTGATCCCGCTGTTCCATTTTTTCACTGTTCAGGTCCTCCTTTCCCCTCTTTTCTCCTTCCTCAAGCTCAGCCCATTGCAGAGTCTGGCCCACAGAGCAATTCCCAGGGAAAAAGTCGAGAAGCCCGGTGAGCGCTGCACTCCCTTCCCGCAGCCCAGCCCTCTGCCCGACCCTGTCACCTCCTCACGCAGCACTTGTCTCCTCCTTTCTTTGCTGTCCCTCGCGGCCGTCAGGGCAGGCTGAGCCACGACTCAGTGGGACAGTTTCAGGAGGTTTGATCACTTCAGGACATCTAGAATGAAATGCTGCCTATTTATCATTCAAAGTGTAACAGAAATATTCCCAGACTTGAACCCAGCCAGCCAGCAAGTTTTGGGCTGCTGGCAGGGTGCTTTATCAACAGAGCCCCCCTCCTTCTGCAAGTGGACCCTGGACTCCACGGCAAGCAATTTGCCAGCCTAAAAATCCTGTTCTTTTCATTATTGCCAAAATTCCCATGCTAGATCAGCATCCCGAGCTGGAGCACAGCTGGGAGCACAGGCAGAGACCTCAATCGCCTCTGGTCCCCACCACCTGCAGCCATGCCGAGCACCTCCCAGCACGACTCCAGCCTCACATCTCATGAACAGCAGCAGGAGAAGGGATGTATTTAGCTGCCTGATTACAAACATTTTGGAGGGTGAGCAAAGGAACAGTGCTGCCTCTTTTTCTGTGCCTCATTGCCCTTTGTGTAGGCTGCCCAACCTACAGTTGCGTTTCTAAGAGGGTGCCAGGCTTTCTCCTCCAGCAGAAAAGATCTTTCCTTTCTGATAGCTCTTGTCTTCTTCCCTGTTACAAACTCCCAAAAGCAACTGGAGACTAATCCCGGGACACAGCTCCCTTTCTTCTTCCTCTTCCTCTTCCTCTTCCTAAGCTGCTTCCTCCTCCAGAGCCAGACAGCAGGAAATGAGGCTGAAGGAGAGTAATCACCAGCAAAGCGCATGTGCTGCCAGCAGCCCCAGGCTGGGCCACTGCTCGGTGCTGGGGACACTTTCCTCCCTCCACCTCAACCTCGTGCTGATTAAGGAGATCCCTCCGGTCAAGGGGTTGCATCGCTTGCAACCACTTGGCTCCGTCCTGACGGCCTCAGTGGATCCAGTCACTGGTAACATCGCTCTTGGCCCTCTCTGGGCGTTTGTTCCCATGCTTGTGTAGAGATAACAATTTTGCTGGAAAAACCATACCTGAAATACAGAATTCAGCCTCTGAAGTTCTTCAAGAGCCATTTGTTGTTCAGTGTCGCAAAGTAACAAAAGAAAGCAGGTGTTAAAGAAAAAAAGTCACACACAGTGCTATTAGTCACGCTCACAGTAACGCTGCGCAGTGAATTGCCTAGGTGCCTGCAGTGCATGCTTCTAGAATGGGCAGGTCTGAATTAACTAGCAGACACTTCTCTTCTTTTTCTCTCAGATTATTTTCTTAAATAAATTTACTGTATCTATGCAAACAAGACGTCGTTTATACATATTCCCTAAATAAAAATCTTTCCTGTCTCTGCTGCAGACAATGAGGATTCAACACTACCTTTGAAGGGAGCATCCTACTTTTAAACCACTGGTGCCTCCTCAATGCAAGCTAAGTGTCTTCTTTTGATAGCTGCTGGGAGCTCACTACACTCCTTACTTTGTATATAGTTCCTAGTAAAATCAAATATGGTTATGGCAAACCAAAATATTTTCTGTACCTTTGCAGTCATCCAAGGAAAGTGCTTTTGTCTATTTCCCCCCTCCTTTTCTTTGGATCAGGGAGGCATGGTTTTTGCTGCAAGTGCTCCACATAATATTATTCATTCAGCAGAATGACAGACAACGGTTTCCAATTTTCACGGAGCTGCAATCATCAATAATTTACTGCAGAACTAATGCTCCTTGAGCAGCAGTCATTAACAAGGTCCTGAGATTGTAAGCGATGGGACAGAGCAGCACTTGGTTTCACTGTCAACATACATGCTCCTGATGGCATCAGCCAGGGATTGATCCAGAGCCATGCTGTCATACTATTGACATGGTACAAACAGCCTAGAGCCAGGGTCTCGCTGCTGAACTCTGCGCAGATCCTGCAAGAGAGGCCGTAGCGTGAGAGCAGCAAATGGACCAGCCACGGAAGGCGTGTTTGTGTTAAGCACAGGAATACTTTGGGAAGGGAGCTGAGGAGAGCAAGAGGTACGAGGGGCAATACTGGAAGCGATGCAAGTCCGCTCAGCTCTCCCCCTTCCAGAGGCAGTCCCAGCAGGGTTCTACAGACATCTCCAAGTGACCAGGGAGCCCAGCTCCAGCAGCTCCAGCCGCTGCTCCTGTCAGGGGAGATCTCTTGCTGCCTTCCCCAGCAGCTCGTCCTTTTTGTCCCGACAGCTGTATGGGAGGGGAGAGGAAGGGGGTGAGCCCCACGTTCACATTTCCCAGACCACAGGGAGGGAGAGGAATTGCCCCTGCATTGGGAGATCTCAGACTTGACTTTAACTCTATTTTTACCCCATTTATAGCCATATCAGCCTTGGCTCCTTCTTTTGGTGATGCCCTCAGGTAGAGTCGCTGGCTGGCTTCCTTACTGCTCTTTCTTGCACGCCCAGACTGTGGCAAACCCAAAGGATGATCAGACAGACTCCTCATGCCAGCAGCAACAATGCATATTCATGTAGCCATCATAATAAGAGCATGCAATACTTAGCATTTATATTGAGAATTTTGCCTCCTGAGTAGCAGACATGGATTAAAATTCTAATTCTGCTCTTGAATACCAATATCTACTGCTACTCTCTCTCCCCCCATCCTGCTTTCCTAAAAATGAATAAATAATTGGCTGATGAGAGAGTCGGCAATTCTTCACTCGGAGTGATCGGGCTTGTGGAAATCTGTTATTCGTGCAATGCATGCTCATATCCTGCACACAGCCTCAGCATTGTCATTCCCCAAGAAGCAGTTCATGTCACTGTGTCCTCTCAGAGACGCAGTCCTACTCAGAAGACAAGTCAGCCAACATTCATGGATAGAAATTTCCTCCGGTTAATTGCTTGTCCTACGCCTGTCTATCTGCATCTGCTGCCAGAGGTTTTGCATCCCATTAGTTTTTCTTTTCTTCAGGCAATCCTGTAGGCTCTAGCACCCCAACTTCTCTTTCTCAGTGTTACCTCCTACCCACTCAAGCTTGTATTTTCTCCTCCATCACTTGGAGGCTGAGCTCTGTCAGGAAAAACAGAGTTCTACCTCAGCTCCACACTTGGTGGGGTTCACTGTCAGCTTGTGGTCTGGCTGATGCAGGCAAGTGTCTGGGAATGGCTTGCCTGAGCAGCAAACTTCAGTTTGGGCAGATCACGCTATGAAGATGAAAGGTTTGGTTTCTCTGCCAGAACAAAGCTGCCTGTTGCAGAGCCAGCAGCTAGGATTGTTTGAAGTTTGAATTGTATCGCCACTAGGATATGTTTTTGCCTGGCTCATACTCTACCTTCCACCTTAACAGATACCCATGTAACTGAGTGTAGTAGCACGCTATAAACAGGGCTTTTTTCCACATTACTGGGTAATTAGCTTCTCCTAAACTGCCAGTGACAGCTCTGTGCCTGGCTGTCTGGCTCCTCTTCGCCAAATCCTATTCACAGCAGAGACATTTAGAAATTGAGAGATGCACACTGTAGTGTTGATCATTCCTTTCTTTTCCAGAGGCTCTTTGCAGGCTTGAAGTGATGCTGAGCACTTGCGCTCTCTGATATGTTTACCGTGAACCTGAGGGAGTTACCCTTTTGCTGCTCTTTTCATGCCTCCTTCACCAGACGTTTGGGGAGGGAAGAGTTGTCGTCCTGGGCTGCTTCCCTCAAGCTGCTGGCAGGAGATGCATCTTGCAGCCCAAGGACTCCTAGGCAAGATGAGACACTCAAGGTGCAAGGCGTCGTGTGGCTGATGGCCCATGGATCTTGGTCAGCACCCTGCCAGAACCAGCTGCAGGAAAGCGTGATGGGCAGTGGGTGGTGAAGGTGCCTTCCTTCCTACCCTTCATTTATTTAGCAGTAGAGAGAGAATCTGAGAGAAGAGATAGAAAACTTAAAGCTTTGGGAAGGAGATGATGAGGCAGATCACACCCTACATGAGCAGGAAGTGCTGCTGCTTACTGCTCATGTTTTGTCAGCAAAGTTGTGTTGAAGCTCTGAATGCAAGCAGAGCATGGTTGCAGTAATGGACATGTTGGCTGGAAGGGACCTCTGAAGGTCTCTGGTCCAATCTACTGCTCAAAGCAGGACTGTTACCAAAGCTAAATCAGGCCAGCCTTGCATCTTTTAGCAAAGTCTTGAAAATCTCCAAGGATGGAGATTCCCCTCTCTGGGTAACTGTTCTGGTAAGAAGTTTACTATTCTGGTAAACCTTCTATGTCCTACGTAAAACTCCCACACCAAAACTCATGGCTGTTGCCCCTGCTTTTATTGTCTGGCATTACTAGGAAGAGTTTGACTCCAAGGTCTTTGCAGTAGCCCTTTGGACAGTTGTAGGCAGTGTTAGGCAGCTCTTAAATCAGCCCGTAACCTCCCCTTCTCTAGAGTACTTCTCTCAGTTTCATAAATCATAATCATAAAATGGTAGGGGTTGGAAGGGACCTCTAGAGATCATCTAGTCCAACCCCCCTGCTAAAGCAGGTTAGCCTAGAGCAGG
>VZSC01007192.1:218881-257328 GCA_013398225.1 Steatornis caripensis | reverse complement strand
GGCCCCCTTGCCTTCTAGAGCCCTAACCCAAGGGATTCCTCCCAGTAGGTCTTTGAAGAGGGCAAAGTTAGCTTTCTTGAAGTCCAGGGTTCTAATCTTACTTGTAGCCCTGCTTCTTCCACGCTGGATCCTGAACTCCACCATCTCATGGTCACTGCAGCCAAGGCTGCCCCCAACCTTCACATCTCCAACCAGTCCTTCTCTGTTTGTTAGTATCAGAAAGCTTCAGCAAGCTCTCCTTCTGGGTTGTGTGCTCTAGGTCCCAACCACCTTGGTAATCCTCTGCTGGACCTTCTCCAGTTGTTTTACAGCTCCTTTGAACTGAGAGGCCCCAAAATGGATAATACTGAATATTGTCTTGCAGCTGCTACTCAGATAGCAGCTTTCTTCATCCATCTACCTCCTCTTTGCTGCCCTTCCCATGGGATGCAAGATCCCTGTTACAACCCATGGAGTTAATTCTGTGCTCTTCTTTACACTTGCTAGCAACTGTGGCTACACAGCACAGGCACAAAAAAAGGTCAATACATCCAAAGAACTCACATCTTTTTGCACAGCATTGCAAACCAATATTACCTTCTCACTATGACCTTGCCCCACTTGAAAAAGCTTGACCGAAAATGTTAGGCTGCTCATGTGCCAAGAATACTCAGTTCACTAAGATTGTCTTATTTGTATTCCTCCTTTACTGTATTACACAGACTTCCTTGTACTCATGTACTTCATGTATACCTATTACATATACTTCAGCTGTAAACTCCCATGGTGTAGCTCATCACTTTCTGGGTCTGTGGAGTCACTAGCTCAGTGGGAACTTGCTCCAGAGTCAGGGCTTCCGCCTCTCACAGCAACTACTGCTGGCAGAAACGTGCTTAATGCTGAAAGCAACAGAATGATGCCCTGTTTGATGCTTTCCAGCACATGCTCTAGCTGCATATGTGAAAAACAGAAAAAGCTAATTTAAGGGAAGAAGAAAACTGTGGTATAAAACACAATCCTGAAAAAGTCATTTTCAAGTGACAACGACGCTCATGCTGTGAGATTGCAGAAAAGAATGGGTTTTGCCAGACGAGTCGCCTGCAATTTCCAAAATGTTAGTAATCAAACACACTGCGTAACTGAGAACAATATTCATGTAGCTCAGATCCCTATAATCAGAAACAAGCTTGTTTCTTCCAGGCTCCAGCAAGCAGAAAAAAAATCAAAACAACATCACTGATACACACTCGAGCAGAGATTACAACTGGCAGAACACTAACGATCCCTGCCTCCTGTAAATCATGCCTGTGAGCATCCTTATGAAATTGTGCGATGGAGCAGTGGTCCGTATGGCAGGTGGTGTTTCAGGTCACCCGTGAGACCATCCTGCAGCACAATGTCATGGCTCGTCAGCATAGCTGAGCTTGAAATGGTGAGGGGGTGCCTGGTTCATGCATTACTGAGAGTTTTTTGTTATCTTTTGCAGCCTCAGAGCGAGACTAACACACCAGCAGCGGGGGAGGAGGTGGGGGAAGCCTGTACGTGACTGCCACATTGAGTTGATAGCATGAAATGCATGCATAAAGCTACAAGCAGGCCAAAAATTCTGGAGTTCTAAGCTCTGTTCACATCAGACTCGAATTGTGTCACGTCTGTGCAGAAGCCAATTGCCAGAGACTGCTGTAACCACGACTGAGTGGTACCCGATGTTTGTATTTTATCTTTAACAGTCTGTACTACTCCACTGCCTTAAGTGCTACAAAGAGTTTGCAAGACAAAAACAAGGCAAGAGAGTAGGAACAAGTCACTGTTGTGGATAGGAAAGATAAAAACAAAAAGAAGAACGGGGAAATGTCTGCTGGCAGCAACTAAGGACACACAATCAAGCCCCTGTTGGCTTGGTAAGTCAGTCAAGCCACCAAAACAGTTGGAAAGGGCCAAATTCAGCTCCAGATTTGGACACCTTGGTTTTGTAGATGTATGATACGAGCTGAGTGCTTGACCTCTACCACATAAATACAAGTGATGCAACAGAGATTTTCATTTTTCAGTGGCTGCATATACCTTGAGTGGAGTTTTACTTCTCTCACCAACAGTATCGCTTTATTTTAAAAATTCTTCCTTTGAGCTATCAGTCCTAAATTCAAGCCTGGCCTAGTTCCTCCATGACTGCTATCTGTATTACTACATCTCCCATACTTCATTGATCAGGAAAGAGCTAGAGGCTCCAGAAAGACCCTGCATGAAGGGTATCTGAGAAGGCTATTACTATGCTTCTGGCTCAGAAACATCTCTTCGTTGAATTAGCCCCAACCACCATTTGGCTATTCGCAAACCAGATGGGTCCAAGGGATTTTCCTTAAAATGTCATCATTAATTGATCTGCTACCATGGGCTGAGGGCAGGAGCAGACCAGCAGCCTCATGAGGCCCTGTGGGGCTGGATCTCCCAATCAGGTCTCCGTGCATTTCCAGGGTCCCTCCACATGTGCTGTGCCATAGGGCACCTGGGACAGTAGCATGTAAAGGGGAGAGAGGAGTGCTTTCCAGGCACATTTACCTGCTTTACAGTTCACAGCCTTGATAGCATCCTCTCTGGAGGCTTGGGGGCACCAGAATAAGACCAGGCTTTCCTGGGTGGAATCCTTTTTGATTTTTGCCTTTATAATTCAGGTAACACCCATTTAACTGCTCTTTGGCTGTTACAACGTTCTAGCTATGACTAAGAACAACCTCCATCACCCAAACCTAAGCCTTCCTCTTGCCTGTAGGAGAGCACTTAGCTGCCTTAGTTAGATCATCCCATCCATGTGAGACCCAAGTACAGTGCAGATAATTTCCTTATAATCCTTAATGTTGACAGCTTGTTTAATGTTCCACCAAAACAAGCACAGGATAGTCTCTCTTGCCAGATGTCTCAACAAAAAAAGTAGAAGTTATGAGTGGAGAAACATTGACGAGATTCCAAAAAATCAATTTAACCTGGTGCAGCTCATGAACAAACCTACTTCTTAAATTCATACAGTTGTTATAGAGAGTTTTCTTCTTAGGAGTAAGCCTGGGGCATGGTGCACGCTATCTCTAAAAACTCATTCACTGAAGTCTTTGCAAGATCAGGCCTGGGCTTCATGTTTCACCTGCAAGAAAACTGACTACTGACAGAGAAAGGATACTGGAAAAACAGCTGGAAATGAGCTCCAAGAACGGTCACGATTTAGGCGGTACTTCTGAAGAGGCCAGCTTCAAACTGTCTGGAACTGTTTTCTGGGAGAACTCGCCAAATATCCAGACTTTGCTAAAATTCAGATTATAACAAATCACATTAATTACTACAGCAGCAAGTGGAGGAAGAAAAATATTTCAGTACAATAAGATGTTGCTTTGTGTAGCAAAATAACTGCACTTCATTGCATTTACTGTGAAAATTGATGGGATAAAATGACACCGTCATGGCTAAACACTAAAATACACATCCGAGGCAGCACACCTGGCAGGCATGTCACCCTCTGCCCCCAAAACATCCACAGACGCTGCTCTGTCCCCCAGGTCCAGCAAGCCGCCCCGAAGCAGCTCTGCAGGGGCAGATGGGCACCGGGGTACAGGGAGAGACAGGGCTGAGCACTGCCCTGGGGCAGAGGGAGCCTCTGAGCGCTCTATTCCCAGGCAGCAATGGACATTGTCAAAACAGGTCTTCGCACATTTCTCAGTTCATCATAGAGAAACTCATTCTCCTCTTCTGAAACTGTAGTGCTGGTCTAAAGGAAGTGAGTGGAAACTTGCTTTACAAAACAGTAGGCAATAGAAAAATATTGTTAGCAAGCGACAACAAAGTTTTTTCTTGCAATTCTTTCTTTGCATTGTAGCCTGAAATTCGAAGCGTCGCGGTTTGTAACAGCATTCTGACTTCTGATTTATGTTTCAAAGCATGTAATCAGATCTGCTATTTACCAGTGACTACAGGTGATGAGGAACATACCTGACTCCAGCTGGACATAGCATCTGATTTCTGCAAAGCTGATGCTTCTTCAATGCGAATATTGTCTTTATAAGGTAATGGCCAATTATTATATTTCTGCTTACATTTTGGACAAGAAGAAGAACCCTTATCACAAAACTTTATCTGCAGATCTGAAAGCCCACATATATTACTAAAACCCGGTATATCTGCTAGCTGAATTTTGATACTAAACTATCATCCCTACTTCAGAATAAACAAATTAAGTTCAAGGGCAAGACGTGCAAAAAATCTGATCATTTCTTATTGGCGTGTTAAAAAAATATGTAGCTCTGACCTTGGCACTGAAGGATCATCTCAGTTACTAGATTTAAATATCTGTATGTATACAAAAGTACTCATGGAATAATTTTAAACTAAGATCAAAGCAAGAGAGCAGAAAGCTGGTCCAGTATTAAAATTCTTAGTGTCGTGAAGTAAACCAAATAGCATAAAACCCTAGAAGCATCCACTATAAACTGTATTTGTCTGTTGCGACAACACTTCAGCAAAAGTAATGGTGTGGCAGGGTGAGGAGAGTGCTCCCTTTCAAGTAAAGCACCCAAAAGCAATTTCTTCTCCTATAGACATCAGAAGCCCTCGCAGATTTGGGATTTTGAGGAATAGAGAAGACTACTTACAAAGTCTCTTCTACACACTTTCCTTCAGTCCCTGTGCACCACTCTTCATTTCACAGCTTTTCAGTGTGATCATATGCAGCATAATGTTTCCATCTGAATAACTTACAAGCTAAAAGCACTCAAGAAGGGCATCACAACATTTACAAAGATATAGATGCAAAGATGGGTTTTACTAGGCCATTGCAAGGTACTTTTTTGTTGAAGCTTATTTCTGTAGGAAAGTACATCCTCCAATGAATAGCTACTTGGAATACAGATCAGTTTAGTGAAATATGAAGTGTATTTTTGTGCTTTATTTGGGTCTCCAAGTCTGAGATACTGTTTGCTTAAATCTTAAGAATATGGGAAAAATAGCTGGCAAAAAGTGCGTAAAATAACTTCAGGTCAAGCAGTCAGCATTCACGACAACTACCAGCAAATGGCAATAGCATTCCAGGGGAACACATTACCGCAGCCCGAATGATCAACACAAAGCTCTTACTGAGACAGTTAAAAGCAAAGGAGCTCTCTACTTTTAATCAAAAGAGTTTTAAATACAAGGAGAAAAAAGACAGAACAGAAAATACATACTGCTTAAGGAGACATTTTTTATTTTGACATTTGTAAAGAATGCTAATGGTTTACTTTAGACGATTTTATCTGTAGACTTCATACTCACTATGTGTGGTGAGTATTAGAGCCCTATTAAAGAAAACATCATTAGTGCTGCTATTAGCTATTATTTTAGAACAGAACATTTTTTTCTGGTTTTGAGTGTGTTTTTTAAACAAGGGGCACGTATTTTATGAAAAGAAAAACAACACATAATTGAGTTTCTGTTACCCAAGCCATCCCTCAGCTAAAGTCACACAGAAATGGGGAGGCTTAAGAAATCATCTGAGGATACAGCACAATTCTTTCCAATTATCATTACAAGAGCTAGGTAGCTGAGTAAAAGGCATTTGATGAAGCTGTTGTCCAGCTTTATCCACCAGCCTTTGGAAATCTTGACAATACTGTTAATTTGTGTTCCCAACTCTCAGGATCTTATTGAGAGACAATACATTAGTTGTTTATCCTTTAGAGTCAAAGGAAAATGGAAAAAACACTTCTTCCATTAGAAAGTAAGATCCTTGTCCTTATGCTTGCAAGGAAAAACATGAAAGCATCATCCAGATTACTGAAGAAGGAAATAGATTTTCAGCTGAATGACTTGGAAGAAATTATTTTTGATCCAATATTATGATTTTTGGAAGCTAATTTATGTTGCGGAACAGCTGCCACTGTCAATACCAGATTTATTTTTAGCTAATCCCATCATTCTTTTCAAAAAAGAAAATCAGCTGAAATGAGTAAGTCCAAGAAAGTTTTCTCTTTTTCCCCTTTTCCCCCTCCCAACAAACAAGATGCAAAAAAGAGCCAAGTAAGAAATGCTGTTACCAAGAAGGATAACAGGAAGAAGAAAATGCTTGATAACTGAGGCAATTTAACATAATCCTATCTGTTGCATTTTACTTGTAGCTTATAGTCTGCTCTAATAAAAGCTTGTAACAATTTCTCTCTATCACTTCTGCACAGACTGGTATTAAAACCAAATGGAACAAAACCAGAAAGTTTGTAAAACATGCCGATTCTAAAAGAATCTTCTGTATGCTCTCACTTTGAAACAAACAATACTGATAATTTAATGTCCTGTATTATTTTTTCTACATTTTTCCAGCCATGCACAAACTTTTCATGATAAGCAGTGATTATTTTAACACTATACTTTGTACGAAAGAGGAAAAATAAAGATTCTTGCCCTTAAAATGCAGATGTGGTGCTACATCTACACCTTTCATTGACAAGTCTGTAAGCGCAACTGAAAAAATACACATTTTCAATGAAACGCTTCCAGAGTGTCTCATTTTCAGTAATTCCTCATCATTTCTCTGTAAGACCAATTTTTCAATGCAAGAATTTTTTTCAGTGCCAAGACTAAACCCAAAAATATCCTCGATTCTTGGAAAAATCAGCTTTGCCTTTTGATCTCATCTACGGAATGATAACCCTCTTAATGAGGTACACTTTTTACTTTTTTAATTACTTTCGAATGATTGTAGAGTACTGACTCCTTTAAAAGAAGAAAATGTTGATGGTCATGGGGCTACTCAACAGGGAAACTGAACCTGTAAAAACTCCACTAACTATAACTCACACTTCTTCGCTACTTTGCTGCGAGTCTGTGGTTTTGTGGAACTAAAATATCAGTTTAAGCTGTTGCATTTGTATGTGCAGATAATGGGTTGCATGTTTAGGTCAGTTCAAGGGATGCTCTTGGCTGCGGGAGTGCCTTTCAAGCTCAGGTGCCCATCGCAGTCGCATCCTGGCTCCATGCTGGAGCCAACAAGTTGCCTGCCGACAAGTCCTGGCCAAAGGCACCACAGCACCTCACTGCAATTCCCTGAGTTTGATGGGAGACCTAGACCTCAGAGCACTCTTCCTCCCCATGGCATGACTTCAGGAAATGAAGGCCATTTAACAACTTATAACTCGTTGTTGTAGGTTACAACCACGGGCCTGATATCACTCTATATCTGCTAGGCTAATAACGGCAGATTTAAAACACAGCCTGCCAGCTTCCTTCTTTTACCACGGCTAACGGGAGTCATTTTTTGGAACACAAAAGTGCCCCTGCAAGATGTGGTACAGAGAAGAGAAAACTGGGGTGGGTGGTGAAGCACAAGTTGCACACACGTTTGCATGAGCAGAAAATATCTCTGACCATGCTATTTGGCTCCAGCTGCCAACGGTAGGATCCATCCCAGGATAAGCAAAGAATTTTTTTCCTTTGAAAGTTTATGGTCTTACTGCTTCCAAGGAACTACTGCTGTATTTGTACCATGCAAGATATAGATACACGATCTTTTTATCTAAACTTGTACATCACAGCCACATCTACGAAAAAGGCAGAGAGTCTGCAGGGGAAGCAAAACTACCAGTTACAGGTTGCATATAAAATTGTTCAGATATTTCTTAACAGATTGAGGAAAAAAAATCCCCACCCCCCAAAAAAACTCTGTCCCTCTAGCCAGGTTTCTAATGCCAAAAGTAGGTGCTGAAGTACATCTTTAGCACTTTTCAGAAGTGCTAAGAAGCCACAAACTCCGTTAAGTCAGACGTATGTAACAATTTTGAAAGTTAAGCTATTTGTATTTAAGTGCTTTAATAGAGATTTAGCAACCGAACTTCATGAAACCAACTTTGAAGGTTTCATTTACATACCAAGGGCAAACACTATCCCATTTTTGGGAAGAGGCAAGCCCAGACAGCAAGATGCTGAAGTTATTGCTCATCCCCTGAGCTGAGCGGACGGAGTGGCCCGTGCAGGGCCTTTCCTGCTCCCATGCATGGGGCTACCTGCATGAAGGAAGCAAGGGGTCAAGCTGGTGCTCACCAGGAGAAGAGACAGGGGAACCGCTGATCACGAAGGAAAAGAGGCACTCAAGGTGCCAGTGACAGCCCTGCATCTCTGAGCAGGTTGCAGCCAAGGTGCACTGTTTCCCTCTACTGGTAAAATTTCAAGTGGTTTTTAAAAAATATTTGTTTTCTGCTGGAGGTGTCGCAGGGCCAACGTGTGCTGCTTTACTTGGGAGCCCTACTGAGGCCTCCTTCTTGCTTCCCAAACCTCCCCCTCTTGTTGAGTCCTTCTTTCCTGATCTCTGCCATACAACGATGCCTATTTAATGCTGTTTACTTCAGTAGAGTTGGTCAGAAATTTAAATTATTAAGAAATATTTCAAGGTGATTTATGGGTATTTGGAAAGGCTTCATTGATTTCTCAGTGTGAAAGCAATACCACAACACTGAAGTTGTTCTAGACAACAAGTCTTTCAATAAATTGCTGCTGTTTGGCTGCGTTCAAAAACCAGAACAGAGGTTCTGTTGTTGGAAAGTCTCAAGATTACAAGCTGGTAAGAAAATGTGGTAATTGTACACATTGCACTGAGTGCACTATCTAGGTATTAAATTGCTCAGCGAGACCACACGGCCCGCAGCCGGCTCCAGTAAGACTTCATGCATGATCCTCTATTTGCAGTTGCCAGAGAAAATATCAGGGTTCACATCCATTAGCGGCCTCTAGAAGTATGCAAAATTAATTTGAGAAGGACATGGATTTCCCAGCTTACAAACTTCTGCCACCTTGGAGTCTTTCAGGTTTTTTTCCTTCCCTTCCATACAACCTCCCTGATGCGAGAGGTTTCCCATGTGCTACGCCAGCAAGTGCAATTTTGATCTGAGGTAGCAGTAGCAAAGGTGACGTTTTAAACTCAGAATACATTTGAGTTTTTCCATATGTTATAAGAACAAATGGAAAATTTTAACTCCAGGAAAACTAAGTTATGGCTATATTTACTCAGATACAGAAGTGCCAGTGCTGTTCTTGAAACATCCAACCGTTCTTGTTCAACTACTCCAATTTAATATGACTGATACATTAATAGAGCTGTTGAACATGTCTTGGCACAAAGTGTGTTGTAACCAACTTTTGCCTTTGGCAAACTAGCAGGTGCCTTGACTACAACTTTAGTAAATGCCATACAACTTGGTGGGTCTTCCAGGGAGTGGGAATTGAAATGAAATTACAGTTAAAGAAAATTGTGGGAGGAGAGGAAATTGAGCGCTCTGCAGGCAAATTAGTCTGCAAATGCCTAAATACCCAATTACAACTTGATTGTTTATGAACAAGTTTCTGTTACACCAGCAGTTGGAGTTTTTTAGAGATGCCTTTGTACCTCCCGTGTGCATGCTGAAATGTTAAAAATGTATCATAGGTTCTGCTGATTAGACTCTTTTTGTTTCCAGATCACTTTGTAGTTACTTTAGTTTTCCTTTGTGATGTAATTGGAATCTATATTCTAGGAATGCAAATTACCAGCCCAGATGAAACAGCAGTTTAATCAAAAAAAGAGGGCATTTAGCGATGAGCAGCGTATGCTTCCCTGCGGCAGCTCTAACCCTGACCCAGGAGCCCTGCGGCCAGGGGCTGGGAGGTGCGGGCAGGTGATGGTGGGGTGGGAAGTCTGCAGTCTCCATGCACGCACAGGCATCCTTTGTACCTGGAGTCACCTCCAGAGGTTGTCTGTTGATGGGCAGGCTGAAGCACACTGCTCTTGCAGCCCTCAAGAAGGACCAGGCTTACATTTGGGCTACTCCCACTTTAACATCTAATATTTCCAGAAGAAAACTGCTCCAGGACCTCATCATCCTGATGGCTTCAGTTTCTGGCCTTGTTCATGGTCAGTTTTAATCTGGTCAAGGATGGCTTATGTATACCGTCTTCAAACTGAATAGCTCTGTACTGCTGAAGTTAGATGCAAGCCAATTTTGTCTGATTGTGTTGCCTTCAACACCCCACGTTTTGAATGCACACTACACTGTAAAAGTAGTCAAGAAAACGTGCGCTTCATTGAAGCACTAAATCCAGGCTGTGTGGAAAGTTGTTAATACTGTATATTAGCCCTGCAAATTCAGTAAATTGTGGAGGAGGAACCTGGTGGAAAATCGCTGCTTAATTCAGCCTAATCTCTGCTGCTGAAGATAATGGGATTCCAGTGACATTACTTTGAGATTAGCTGGAAGACCATGACTGCCTGCAATAACTGTGGGCATAATTTAGCTTCTTCTGCACTGTTGTTATTGTGCAAGAAAGCGTGAGCTCAGATGGATAAGCCAATCTCTGATTTGCAGGATAAACCATTAGAAGAGAAAAACCAATCATTTCATAGTAAACTGAGCACAATTAACAGGCATTTGGGGACAGTAGACATTTTTCCAGAGACACTTCTGAAAGCAGAAAAGGACCACAATGGCAAAATCACATGACTTAGAAATTCTCTAGAGAGCACCATGTGAGAAAGAATTGATCTTTTTGTTAACCGTTGGTAAATGATGTGAAACTGGATGATTTCAGAAAGCTGAGAGCTGCTGGATCATACACCTCATTACTCAAAATTTCTCAGTATTCTATAATATATTTTGCTTGGCTGGAAGCCTCCATTTTGTACTTTTGCCGTACTATGATCTTGATGAACACGAATGCTTTAAGCATGGCAGAAGGACTGGTCTCTTGCCTGATTCTGCTCCACTTGGGGGTCAAGCATTCACACAATGATGTGATGAAACCTCATGTAATGAAAGAGGGAAAGGGTACACAAAGGCGTTTCCATTTAACATGGTGTGACCCCAAACATATGTGAGTGAAGTGGCCAGAGATGGAATCCCTGATGAGAAGTGCAAGACAGCCGTGATAATTTACATTCATATGCAGTATGTTAAAACTTCTCCTTTTTCTCCACCTTTTTTTCTTTATTGCTTCTGTGTTTTGCTGCACAGAAATTTAATGTAGTTTTCTAACAGATCAGTGAAAAGATTAATTTGCAATTAAAATTTGTCACAGGTCAGCAAGACTTAGTGGGTGGATATGCTGAGAAACATGTGGTCTTGTTCTCAGTTTTGCACTGATTTTTCATGTACCTGGGGGCAAGTCTTGTGTTTCTATTTCTGTGCCTGGAGAAAGGCAGGATTACCTATCCCTGTCTACAAAGTGCTTGGTGATAATGGGGAGATGACAGTTAACAGGAGCTAATATTTTCCATTTGTCAAGAACAGTAGAACCATAACATGAACTTAATGAAGGAACTTTGTGCCCAAGACTTGAAGGCTTCTTCCATCTGTGAAAGGTAGGAAAAACTCTTATTTTCTTTAATGGTTTAGTATTGGACCTAAACTACTGAATGTCCAACGAAACTTCCAGAAAAAGTTGTTGAAGTATGATTCAGCTCTTGACTAAGAAGAAATGTAGGGGTCTATATGTGAGACATGAATCTCAGTTCTTATTACAGCCAATGGAGATTACTTGGTACCATCAGCATAGTCTATAGAGTGATTCAAATGATCAAATGGAGGTGTCTCCTAGGCTCCACTGGATGTGTTGCCTCAACAAAGGCATCTAGTGCTGTTTGAGGTGCCCTGGGCACCCCAGTTAGTGTCTAGCTGCTCCTGCAGAAGGATTTGAGTGCTGTGTAACATCTGCCAGCCCCACACATCTCACACACCCTATGAACCCTGGGTTTAGACCACTGAACTGAGCCCAGGATCTCCACAAGCAATAGTGACAAGAGCAGCGCACCACCATTCCCTTGAAGTCAGTGACAGCTTTAGTGCTGGCCGATGCTAAATCCTCACCATCACTGAAGAGAGCAAAGAACTAACACAACCAGTGCTCACTGCTGAGAATGCATTGGGAAAGAACCATTAACAAAAAGGTGAGCTACCGTAGTTACCCAAGAGCAGGTCTAGCTCATCCCACCTCCAGGATCAGCAGGATCAGCAGTACCAATGCCACCCTGGACAGGTGTCAAACCACCGCAACCTACCTTTTGTTCCTGGCAGGTTTGCTGGGTGAGTGCTCGGTGCTGATGTCGGGTTACTAACGAAGGTGCACGATGGGCAGATGTGCTCCAGTCAATATATATAATACTGAATACCTTCTTTGCTTCAGTGTTCATTGCTAGGACTGGCCCTCAGGATTCCCAGTCTCTGGAGATAAGAGAGAAAGCATGGAGAAATGAAGACTTGCCCTTGGTAGATGAGGATTGGTTTAGAGAGCAGCTAGGCAAACTGAACACCCACAAATCGATGGGTCCCAATGGGATGCACCCATGAGTGCTGAGGGAGCTGGCAGATGTAATTGCTAAGCCACTCTATCATCTTTGAAAAGTCGTGGAGAACAGGAGAGGTGCCTGAGGATTGGAGGAAAGCCAATGTCACTCCAATCTTCAAAAAGGGCAAGAAGGAGGACCCGGGAAACTACAGGCCAGTCAGTCTCACCTCCATCCCTGGAAAGGTGATGGAACGGCTCATTCTGGAAGTCATTTCTAAGCACATGGAGGAGGAGAAGACTATCCGGAGTAGTCAACATGGATTCACCAAGGGAAAATCCTGCTTGACCAATCTGATAGCCTTCTATGATGGCATGACTGGCTGGGTGGACGAGGGGAGAGCAGTGGATGTTGTCTACCTTGACTTCAGCAAGGCTTTTGACACTGTCTCCCACAACATCCTCATAGGAAAGCTCAGGAAGAGTGGCTTAGATGAGCGCACAGTGAGGTGGGTCAAAAACTGGCTGAATGGCAGAGCGCAGAGGGTAGTGATCGGTGGTGCGGAGTCTGGTTGGAGGCCTGTGACCAGCGGTGTTCCCCAGGGGTCAGTGCTGGGTCCAGTCCTGTTCAACGTATTCATCAATGATTTGGACGAAGGGACAGAGTGTACCCTCAGCAAGTTTGCTGATGATACAAAGCTGGGGGGAGCGGCTGACTCACCGGAAGGCTGTGCTGCCATTCAGCGTGACCTGGACAGGCTGGAGAGTTGGGCGGAGAGGAACCTGATGAAGTTCAACAAGGGCAAGTGTAGGGTCTTGCACCTGGGGAGGAACAACCCCATGTGCCGGTACAGGCTGGGGGTTGACTTGCTGGAGAGCAGCTCTGCGGAGAAGGACCTGGGAGTGCTGGTGGACAACAGGCTCACCATGAGCCAGCAGTGTGCCCTTGCGGCCAGGAAGGCCAATGGCATCCTGGGGTGCATTAAGAAGAGTGTGGCCAGCAGGTCGAGGGAGGTGATCCTCCCCCTCTACTCTGCCCTGGTGAGGCCGCATCTGGAGTACTGTGTCCAGTTCTGGGCTCCCCAGTTCAAGAGAGACAGGGAACTACTGGAGAGAGTCCAGCGGAGGGCCACAAAGTTGATTAGGGGAGTGGAGCATCTCTCTTATGAGGAAAGGCTGAGAGAGCTGGGTCTGTTCAGCCTGGAAAAGAGAAGGCTGAGAGGAGATCTGATCAATGCTCACAAATATCTAAAGGGTGGATGTCAAGAGGACGGGGTCAGACTCTTCTCAGTGGTGCCCAGCGACAGGACAAGGGGCAATGGGCACAAACTGGAACACAGGAAGTTCCACCTGAACATGAGGAGGAACTTCTTTACTGTGAGGGTGACAGAGCACTGGAACAGGCTGCCCAGAGAGGTTGTGGAGTCTCCTTCTCTGGAGATATTCAAAACCCGCCTGGATGCATTCCTGTGCAACCTGCTCTAGGCTAACCTGCTTTAGCAGGGGGGTTGGACTAGATGATCTCTAGAGGTCCATTCCAACCCCTACCATTCTATGATGCTATGAATATATCCTCTCATCTGATGAGTTAATCTTTGATAATTGCAGTCTGGTACATGATCTAATTATTTTTGCACCTTGTAGTCATAGTTTCATTTAGTCCATTTTTCCCTGTTCTGCTGCTGAAAACATCACGTAAGATAGCGGAAAGCTTGCTGAATTCTAGATGCATAACTTCTGTTTCTTTTCCCTCACTCACAAGACCTATCACCCAGAAGAGATGTGGGTTAATTTGACAGATTGTCCTTGACAAATGCATTTCATCTGTTACTCATTTATACACTTACAAATTGTTCATTTGTTCCAGATTTTTTTTCCCAGAAATCAAAGTTTAAAAACCCTATGCTTTAATTCATTGACCCTTCTTTTTTTCTTGTTTTCTTTCAGTAACAAACCAGTATAAATCAGGAGCTACCCTATGGAATAAATATAAATATCAATATAAATATCAATATAAATATCAATATAAATATCAATATAAATATAAATATTCTGATACAAAACCTGTGTAAGATTAGGGGAAGCCAAGGCCATTTTCTTAGGGAACTGGTTGCGCAACCCTGTTGTAATTAGAGATACTGAAAAAAACTTCACATGAAAAGCAATTTACTGAGAAAAGCATGATCTGGAATATTTACAAGAAGCAGTAATATAAATGAGTTTGCTGTTTAACATGTTGGGAGCAATAATAAAGTGTATAAGCTCAGCTGGCTCCTGTCCTGTGGGGGCTCTGAAAGTCCGGGAGTGTTTTTAACAGGATCACTGTGAGTACAGAGCACCGGGAGAGCAAAACACAATTGGACTTTCTTTGCCAGCCATTTTGCACCATATAATCCTCCAGTTAAAAACCTGAATAGTTTTATTCACACATATTGTACGATATACCAACAAGGCAACTGCCAGAATTACTTCGTGTATATAATGTGCATAGAGTCTGTGCAAAACTCAAAGTTGCATCCCATGGTATTTTTGAGACCGACCCATTCCAAGTTGGCATGAAGTACAAGGGGCTGTTTTTTTCCCCCTAGCGTGGATGGATATTCTGTCTTTTACAATTTCCAGTGATTTGGGGAAAAGAGCTCCAATTTCATTACTAGGAATGTGAGGCCTTTGGGAGAAATACTTCATTTCCTCCAGTGGCTTGTACAGACCTTTGCACAGTAGGTCCTCAGTGCGAGAGGGGCCTCAGTGATGCTGGCAGTGTAGCGGGGGGCAACGCCATGGCCCCCTTCAAGGCGCTTCCCAATGCTCCGCGTGCTCAGAGCAGCCTTACAGCCGTCACTCACTAGGGTGTATAAACACATAAAATGCTACAGTCTCCATCTTGGTAGGGTCTATGAGAGAGATGTTTCTGTGTTGATTTTTCTTACGGGAAGGCTAAGGAAATAACATTCTCCAGATCTGGTATCCCTTGTGTGGGTGAGTCTGCAGCAGTTTGTGTTAACATGTCTCTCCTGGAAAGTTTTCACTACGCGGGGGCATGCTGATAACTTTTTGCAGGTGCACATAAGAGAGAACAGTTTCTTTGCACATTCAGGAAGATTTTGTTTATACTGAATATTAAAAAAACATGCTCTTACGTATTTATCATTGTAAACTCATCTTTGGGGACAAAAAATCACAAAATAAAAATGTTAGGATGCAGAGAAAATGTTGCCACTTTTTTTCAGACCATGGGAGTTTGTCACCATGGAGATCCTCCTGTTTTCTTCAAGAATGACTCAAGTCTTATGGATGGAGCATATGTGATAGAAGCAAAACAATATCACCAAGAATTCACATTAAACATTTCAGGAAGAGGTTTTTGAGCACCAACCAACGTCCACAGACTGTTCGTGCAGCAAAAATATGCTCCCACTTTTTTTCTTAAGCTTTTTTCTTTCTAATGTAAAATAACTCAAGGCTTTATTTCTAAAGCTAGTTGGATTTTAAGGCACTTGTGATACACGAGACTGAAGGCTGCAGGACTTCACCATTGTGGTGTTGTTTTATACAATGAAGCACTCTTTCTAAGAGCTAAAGCACCGAAGTTTTGAGGACATAATGAAGCTAAAACTCCTTGAAAAGCTTGTTTATAGTATTAATTATGTAAGTACAGTTTTTAACTGAAGACAGCCAAATTGCACATGAAACGGAGCCAAAGGCAGGACAAGGTGGTTTGTCAGCAAGCCCCCAGCTGCCCACGCAGCAGCTGGAGGCACCAAGCATGGAGCGGCTGGAGTGTGCTCAACTCAGGAGTGCCAGCACGCTCCCGAGTCGTGTCCTGATGGCCAACAGCAAAAGTGCGACTTCAGGAGCACCTCTGGGAAAGAAGAAAGCCTGGGCATGCTGCTGTTGTATCTCATATGGCATATCAGACTGGCCCCGCTCCACTGTAGTCACTGCTCAGCCTTCATAAATGTATTTTTAAATGAGCGTGGAAGGCATTGCAATGACAAGCAAGGAGACCAAACCAAATTAGTCTGAAAATGCATGACAGACTTTCTCCCAAGCCTGCCTTTCAGCTACGCCGCCCACCTGACTTTCTGGTGTGCTGCCGAGGTAGAGCTGAGCCCTCCTCTTCGTTATCTCCCCCACCAGTATTGCTGTGATGCCAATGTGCAGCTCAGCTTTGTTACTGCCAGTAGTACCACAGGGCAATGAGGCAAGTGCAGGGAAAATGTTGCACAAATTAGGGCAGAAAAGAGCCTGCCATGCCTCCCAGAAGAACTGTTTTTCTTTAATCAGAATCCTGAAAGGGAGGAACATCCTTCCCATCAAACACCATTGTGTGTTGGTGGAGAGGGAGAGAAAATGTGGCCCCGCACTGTGTTAATTAGAGAAGCAGTGCAGCCCTAAGAGATGTAAATCTGGTTTTAGATGACCCAGTAATGAATCAAAACCCCTGCAGCCATATGACACGAGGTGTAGAAGCAGAGCCCACCACCCCTTGTGAACATACACGCTTCACACCTGATGGGGTTTACTGTCAGCCATTGTAATTGCATGCCAGAAAAGGCATCGCTTGTCCTTCCACAACACGTCGGAAGATTGGATGCCACATAAAGTCAGAATAAATATCCTGATGCGCTCAGGCTAATCTAATAAAAGGGAAATTGGGTATTTACTCTTAATCGGGATCAGATTTGTCCTGCTGGACCGTGTGGTATTAATCAGCGTGGAGTCGCATTTGGCAAAGATGGCAGCGAGAGCTACTGTCCCAGGCCCAGGAGAAGCCTGGGTACATCCATGGTGCATGGAGCTAGGTGGCCTCGTGGAGAACAGGAAAGCATAGGGCACCATTCAGGTGGGACAGGCTTTTCTGCAATGCCTTTACCCTAGGAATATCCAGGACACAGCCTAGGTGCTGAGATGGGGCACTGCTTGTATTTTTTCCTTCTTCCTTCCTCAGTTATCATGACAATAAGTAACACAAAGGAAAGGTCCAAGGTATTTCAATCATCAGTGAACAACAAACTATTTGTAGAAACTAAATTGCTTCAACTACAGTGCTGCAAATACTCTGTTGGGGACAACGCAGGAAACTTGAGCTGGGAACTTAGCAACATTTGTGCTTAGCATACGTGGATCTTGGAAAAATACGAGCTAAAAAATCATACAGTTAAGAGTTGTGCTATGAAATCCACCAAATCAAAGCAGTGCTTTCTGTAGTTTCAAGAGGTCATCTTTATGATGGTTGGTAATCAGGGTGTACTGGGCATGGTGAGTGATACCACTTACATCTCTTGCATGAGTCCAAGATTTTTTTTGTGTTCTACCCTCTGGGTTGAAATACTTGAATTACAAACTTATCAACGCGATAGTTCTATCTGACACATAGTGAAAAAGTTTAAGAGAGAATATAATGCTTCTCTTATTGGAGTTGAACCTTCTTACAACTTGTTTATGTAAGTTTATTTGCATTGATGATTACATTTGGTCTGTCGCAGCCAGTGCTCTGTACTTTCAGGCACCAGAAGTACGCTGTCTATAGCGATGTCACCTTCAGGAGTACGTTGAAAAGGTTTGTAGGAGCCAGGCTTGAAATTATTTAACCTACTTATTCTTACTACCTTTTCTGAAAAACTATTACAGAGCACCTCCCCTCTATGAGCTGCAAGCTGTCCTCTTTATTTCCAGCCAGGACTCATCCGCAACCAGTTTCCCATTTAGAAGAGCTCTTCTCTCTCTTTCATATTTACACTCTGTACTTGTTCGACTTCAGATGTTCCCTGAAGTTGATCTGTGGGAATTGCACACTGTATTCCAGATAATTTCTCAGCACAGGCCTATAAAAGGTTGTTAGTCTTGGGGGCTATACCTGGATAATCTCTAATCTTTACCGTACTGATTGCCAGCAGCCCTCTTTGCTCTGAGAGCCTTTTGCCATGTTTTTCTTATTTTGTTGTTCAGTTTCTAACTTTGCCCGATACTTGGCAATGCTTACTTCTTCCCAGTACTTCTTAACCAAGAAGAAATGGCCTGCTTTGTTGCTCATGTCTTCCTTTCACTCACGGTAGGCTCTTTCCTGTTCCTGATATTTTTTTAAATGATAATTGTTCATCCAGTTAATCACTGACACCTTCCCCTTTTGGTTAGAAAACAAACTTAGCATAGTTGATGTATATAGCTTTTATATGTTTACCGTAAAGATAGTATCAGTCTTTTTCACAGTCAAGCCCTTTAGTTCTTAAAAGCATTAAGTAACTCTCCTCATTTTATCAAAACTTAGTCCTTTTGAAATAGGTAAAACTTTTATTCCATAAAGCTACTTGTGTTCATACATCCCAAAAAATTCAGATTAATCAGTTCAAAGTTATTTTCTTTGCCCAGCTATCCTGAAAAGTCCCTGTTACTTTCCAAAACCTCTGTCTGGTGGAAAACAATATGTTGACTAGCATATCTTGAAACATATATACTTGAGCATTGTTAGCATTTTTGCTCCAGGCTATCACTAAGAACTTAGAGTTGTAGGAGACAGTGATTTAAGCTGTCCTGTTGTGGCTTGGAGTAGAATAACAGTGCTTTGTAGCATCAAAAATGAATTAGCTGTAATATCCTATTCGCTTCTAAACCCTGGTGTAATTGCCTGTGTGAGTATCTAAGTTCTTTCTCAGAAACCTTAAGCACTTTGGGCTCTATCACTTTGCTTAGCATCTTGCAGAAGATGCTGGGATTTCAGAGCAATATGGACATGAAGTGACTTTGTCATGCTGCCAGTCTTCCAGTTGAAGGCACCACAGTGACATCCATTGACTTGTTTGCGTGGATCCTTGTCTCAGGACATTCAGAAACGACCCTACAAAGCAAGGGTCTGTTCTGAGGTTGTGGTGTGTCCCCTCCACAGCCTTCAGACACATGGGCTCTGCCAGATCTTTGCAGTCTGGAGCTCATCCGTGTTGTATTCTGCCCAGTGCTGTCTGCACGTGTTACCAGGACTGCCAGCATCCCCACACCATGGCTGTCACTGCGGTTGTGTCTGCCTGATCGCGGCAGTCCCCCAGCTCCCTCCATGCTTTCTGCAGAGATGGGTTTGGTACCTCTGTTTCCATAACAGCAAGCTTTCTTCATCAGCTCTCCCAGTAACCATAACCATCCTTCTCTGGGTAATCCAGGCCGGCATTCCCGGCCTTTTCTGGTAAACATTCTAGTGGTGTCTGGGAGCCATTTCTAACTGACATTAGTAAGGGGAGTGTTTCTCCTCCTGGCTTTTCCTTACCCTGCCTTCCTGCTCATAGGGTGCTACCATCCCTAGCACTTGCCTTGTGCTGTAGCCATTCCATTTCCCAGTTTCCCACCTCTGGCTGGGGCTTACCAATACAAGGACACAGCCTGGTGATCAGCCTTGGCCTCTGAACCTGATGTTAGGGTTAAGAGCAACGTACAAGCATTTCATTTTTTCCTGAACAGTTTCGTTTCTGTAGAATTCCTTAGGCCCTGAAGATTTTGAAGTATCCTTCAATTTCTTCTGCTGGCTAACTTCTATTAAAGTTCCTGATGTGGATGACATTCATTTACAAGCTAGAGCACGTGAACCACAGGAGCTAGAGCAGAAGCTTGGTGTACGAGTAGGGGTGAGTGATCAGAGCGCAGACAGGAGGAGAACTGGCCTGGGGTCAGAAGCAACGAGGTCCACATTTGGGCAGGGTGGGGTGGAAAATTTAGCTGCTGGGGCAGAGGCAGCAGGTGTGAGAAATGCAGATCATCGGAAGAGAAAGGCTGATTTCTGTGGAATGAGGCTGCTGGATCGTGGTTCCCATTAAAACCTTCAAGCAAAGGGGTGTCCATGGGATCTATACAGCTTTAGGATGGGCAAATGCAGGCACAGACACATCAGGAGTTGTCTTCCTGTTCTCGCACCATGTCCTCAGAGGCTCCAAGGGAGCACCCAGCACCCACAGCTTGGCTGCACCCAGCTGGCTTGACAGACTGACTAGCAGTTTGGGGTTATTTCTATTACTAGACAGGCAAATGGGGCTGAGGGAGGGGAAGCAGAAGCTCCCGCCCGGTCCATGGGTTCCTTTGGGCTGGAGAAGTGCCAGGGAGGCCAGGCCACTGACGGTTAGGAGACCCCCTGCTGTTTGCAGGACCTGAGGTGGTAGGTGAGTCTGGGGTAACAGGACAGTGTAAGGCCCTAAGTTTCTGCCCTTCAGCTGCTGGGAAGCCTGAGCTGGCTGTTTCACAGCAGGGCATGTGTAAGCAGGACAGCACTGGCTCGGGAAGCGCCTGCCTGGTTCCCTTTCTTTTCCGGATACCATCTCTGTGTTCAGCATCTCAACCCAGAGATGACCAGACGGCCCCAAAGGTGGTGTCACTTCCAGCTGGGGCTCACGCGTGGCCAGTCATGACTCCAAGGAGCCTGTGGCGTGGCGTGGCGCAGGCATGACCACCAGTCACTCTCTCTGAGCGCTGCTTTTAGGACAAGCTGCAGGCTCGCTTTCCATTGCCAAGGCTCCCCATGCCTTGGGTAGGCAGCAGCGGCGGCTGTGCCAGCGTGAATCATCCTCTGTGGGCATTAGCAGGACTCTGCAGGCCTGGTGGCACTTGCTAGCTCTGGCAGAGCAGTAGTCCTGGTGAAGAAGACTCCAAGGGCGGGGTGTCCAGACAAGAAGTAAGGGTGTTTGCAGAGCCTGCTACCATCCAGAGAAGTGGCTGGCCAGGGCAGCCTGCAAGCAGAGCGGCAGGAGAGCCTGTGGCTAGGCTGAGCGTGCGGTCAGCGTGGTTGCTTTCAGGTNAGTAAGGGTGTTTGCAGAGCCTGCTACCATCCAGAGAAGTGGCTGGCCAGGGCAGCCTGCAAGCAGAGCGGCAGGAGAGCCTGTGGCTAGGCTGAGCGTGCGGTCAGCTTGGTTGCTTTCAGGTAGGACGGATGTAGCCACAGGTAACATGGCTCAACTGGTACCAAGAAGTGGCTGTGTGCTAGGTGATGGGCAAGGCATGAAATACTGACCGTCTTCACCACACAGACCACTTACAGCCAGGATTACAGAGTCTTAAAGATCTGCTGATAATCAACCCAAATGCTAGGGGGTAGCTGTCAAAGGAAAAATACAAGGTACTATTAGGAGAAAAGAGTGAACTAGTTCATCAGTGTAGGGAGAGTCTCTCTCAGTGACTTATTTTCATACCATGCACAGACTATAAAAAACGCAGTAGAATTAAACCAGCATTTGAAGCTGTCCTCTTGAGACTTTATTTGAATGTAATATATTTCAATTACTGTGTATTCAAAATTCCCATGCTAATATACAATCTGTAGAGGCTTATAATGTTTGTTGGTTGAAGTCTGAGCTAAATTAATATAATCGTTCCTTTTTTTTAAAAAAAAGAGAAATAATCTACTTGGCTGCAAGTGCCTTGAGGAATGTTAAGCAGAAAAGAGACAGAATAACCGGGGAGTGATTTTGAAACGCTCTTACAGGCCAATTGCTCAGAGCCAGGGCCAGAAAATAAGGGAAACCTTCTTTTATTAAGTATGATTGCTGTGACCTTCTCTGGTTAACCTACAGGAGGAAAAATGAGCTATGCACTGTGTATGATTTGTTGTTATTACAGCTGGGCTGGTTTTCTGTGAACCTGTAGAAGCTGGAATGTTTATTTTGATTTATTTTTGCTTTGTTTTCGCTCAAAATAGCAAAATCAAATGAAACATCTTCTAGGGCTGCACAAGTGTACCTGTTTCTCTTTGAGAACTGTGGCTGCGACCTCTCCTCTCGCCTCCTTTCTCTCTGTGAACGTGACAGCCGTGCGTGTCCCTGTCTCCCTCCTTCCCTGTGTAGAGAGGCTCTGCCCTCAGTATCGAGTGTTGTCCTGCTCTCAGTGCAGAGATCGCCGCTGTACCTGACCCTCGAGTGAGGGCTGACAGGCTAAGGTTTCTCTTATCTATCTTCTTCTGAGCCAAGCACTCCTAATGCTCCCCTGGGGATTGCATAAATGAGATGGAAAGCAGCCGTTTGGTGTATTTATGTGCAGCAGAGTCAAGAGGGCCCCAATGTGCCTGGGATACGCACAAGCAGAGCTCCAGAGAGCTCCCGCTGCGGGGGCACCACGGGGACAAAACACAGACCGGTGGTAAGACTGGAGGGGCAAGGACAGTGCCGTCATGTGTGTGCTTGGGTATTCTTGCCAGCTGCCGAGGTGCTTAGCAGAGGTATGCTAATGTATGCAGCATAATAAGGAGCATAAGAAAATCCCCACAGAAAGCAGACCCAGTGAGCTAATTGTGGATTAGGTCATTTTCTATGCGCCTTCCAAGATTACTGCATGTACTTAATTAAGATGCCTAATATATTTTGTTTAGCCCAAATGGTGATGCAGGAGGGAGGTTATTAGTCTGGTGTCTGGGGTATTGGCAGGGCTGATTTTTATGTGGATTGGAATTCAGCTGGCTTTCAGTTTCCAAGCAATAAAGTCACCAAGACTTANATGCAGCATAATAAGGAGCATAAGAAAATCCCCACAGAAAGCAGACCCAGTGAGCTAATTGTGGATTAGGTCATTTTCTATGCGCCTTCCAAGATTACTGCATGTACTTAATTAAGATGCCTAATATATTTTGTTTAGCCCAAATGGTGATGCAGGAGGGAGGTTATTAGTCTGGTGTCTGGGGTATTGGCAGGGCTGATTTTTATGTGGATTGGAATTCAGCTGGCTTTCAGTTTCCAAGGAATAAAGTCACCAAGACTTAATCACACGATTACTTTAAGGAACAGTCAAATCTCTGAAAACATTTTCTAAAATCATAAGATTACACTGATTCATCTTGCTGTGTCATTTCTTGGCCTCAACTCTCACTTCAGGAAAAATATGTATTTGACTTCTGTTGAAAACAAGGTTATTTGGAGAGTATAACAATCACAGAATGGCTGAGGTTGGAAGGTACCTGGAGATTATCTCATCCAAACCCCTGCTCAAGCAAGGCTACCTAAAGCTGGTTGCCCAGGGCCGTGTCCAACTGGGTTTTGAATACCTCCAGGGATGGAGACTTCACATTCTCTGAGCAACCTGTTCCTGTGTTCGATCACTGGTAGAGTAAAAAAATGTTTTTCTTCTGTTTAAAAGGACTTTCCTGTATTTCTGTTTGTTCCCATTGCCTCTGACCTTCCACTGGGCACCATTAAGGGGTCTGTCTTCTTTTCTCTCTCCCAACATCAGATATTTATACAGATGGATAAAATACACCTGAGCCTTCCCTTCTCTGAGCTGAACAGTCCCAGATGGCTCAGCCTTTCCTCATACATCAGGTGCTCCAACCCGTTAAGTATCTTCATGGTCCTTTGAGGGACTTTCTCCAGTATGTCCATGTCTCTCCTGTACTGGGGGTCCCAGACCCAGACACAGCCTAGCCCCATCTAGCCCTGAGGCTACATGTTGCACATACAGCAAAATGGGTATGAGGTAAGTAGGGTGTCTGTTGGATGTCGGCACAAAAAAGAATTTTATACCATTGATGGGCATGGCCAACTTAACTGTACATTTAAAATGAAGAGCAGCTGTCAAATGTAAGTGCTGGCTGAGAAAGAAAACCTTTATGTGAGGAGATGGAGTTTCAAGTGATTTCTCAGAGGAAAAGCCTGTGGCTGTCTATGAATGGCCAAATGCCTTTACAGGACAAGTCGCAAAGAGCCAGGAGAAGTGAGAAGTGCCTGCGGTGTTTGACCAAAAGGACCGCTTACGTGTGCTTCGTGCCAAGCGTGGTTTTGCAAACAGGTTGGAGGCAGTGTGTAGATAAATGAGTTACATAAAACACGCAGAGTTTGTGTACGAAAAACCGTTGATGCTGACTGTCAGCTGCCACGCAGCCTTATTATAGGGCTTATAGGGCTGCAGTATTTGCTGTCTCTGGTAGGACTCAGCAGTGCTTTTGGGGACATTTGTAGTCTCGTTTAAGCCATCCTGTCCCCCAGAACGCAATGGAGAGTGCAGCCAGTGGAGACTCTTCGTGTTTCCCAGCTTCTTGCTCTGTTCAGGGGACATTTCTGGTGTCCTTCTTACCACACACTCATCAGGGAGGTCCCAGACAGCCCAGGGAACTATATGCCTCGATGAGAACAAGAATCGTAGCTGTAGTGCCATTAGCAATAGGGCTGCTGCCATCTGTTGGTTGAAATCTCGTGGGGAGCTGGAATAATCCTTGAATGGATGATGCCATCTAAGGTGTAGATCTACTGAGAAAGGATAGCTATTTTTTAATGGCAAGTGTGATGTGATCATGTTTTAGAAATCGGAAGTGGGGAACAAATTGATTTGTCTGCGTTACTATATTACATACCTGCTGCCATCTATATCAGTTTAAGTCCTTTGCTGAAGTACTAGCCAAAGTTTTAACTTTTCAGGCCGTAGGTCTACAGACAATTCTTTTTGCAGCAGTGCCAGCTTCAGCAGTTTGTGCTCCTAATTGTGCATGGCCATGCCACAGCTGTACTTTTGTTAACCAACATTTCTGGGACAGCACCATCGACCAAATAAGCAAACTCATATGGACTAGGAATAACGTCTCCCCTCTTTTTTTTTCAAGATTATTCAAAAACTGCAGAAGTTTCCAGGACCCATCTGTATGTCCTCCCAGAAACACAGCATGCTGAGGGAGGAGGGCACCCATAGGAGCTGCTGAAAGCTGCCGTGCTGCCGTGAGAAATTCCTGCCTGCGTCATGAGGTCTTTCAGCAGAATAGAAATCTGTAGTCACTACCCAAATCTGTAAAAGTTTGGGACTAACCTATAAAAAGGCTGTTCCATAGGTCTCTCCAAAGGCTGTAACTATCCAGATTTCTGCTTCTCTTCCTCCGAAGTCCAGAGCAGCTCAGGATTCATGTTCACTATCTGAAGCTCTGCTCCATTTCCTGGCTGAGAGTCACAGCTACAAACTAACTGTTGAAAGTAAATCCTACAGACTGAGCAGCCCCGAGAGACGATAAATGCTCATCCTTGAGCTTTCTTCACAGGTCTGTTAAATGAGTCTACATGTACCAAACGCTCCCAGAATGAAGGGACTCCGCAGTAAGTAAAATTGAATCTGCAGCCTCCTGTGTCCAGAATGATCTGTGTATTACGTGTTAACACCTGCATTAAACATCCTCAGCTGTACACGATACCTTGTTGTGTTCAGTGGACTCTCTCCATGCTCATCTTCCTTCTCCTCTCTGTGCTCCCCCAGGTTCCAGTTTTTGGGGAGCAGCTGCCTGGTAGCTCACCCCCAACAAAATTTCTTACAAGGTTCAGAAATAGTTACTGAGCATATTGAAAAAGCATGACGCATACTTTGGGATATTTCCCGGCCCTTTCATTGGAAATATGCAGGGGCAGAAGCACCGACATGTCTAGCTAAAAACCATCTCTCCTATAGGGTTGCCAAAGTTTGGGTTTGACCTAGAGATTGGGGAGGCAGGGCAGGATTGACAGTTTCCAGATTTCTTTCCATGTGAGTTGAATGGAAATTGAAGTCCTCAGAGCTCTCCGTCTTCTTCATATGTGATCTGACAGTCGTTGTTCCTCACACTACTCCAGTCACACTGCAGCCAAAGGTCAAGTTTCTTCTGCAGTCCGACCTTGCTGGAGGATTATTGCATTAGTGTTTCCCACCGACTTCCAATGGCTGCAGAATGTTTTGAAATTTTAGGAAGTTCATTTCAAATTTTGTGTGATATTTGCAGAAGTGCTGGAAACCAGATGGAGATGAGCCAATTTTCCCCAGTAATTTAGAACTCCATCTGAACTCTTGTTCAAATTGTAGGAAATACTGAAGAAAGACTCATATGTTGGAAGCCTGCCTGTGGCTTTCAGCAGAGATTTAAAGGAGAATTATCTGTCTAGGTTAAACACTGCCTTGCTCATTCTTGTAAATCACAGCCTTTAATACTTAATTCTTATTTTGCTTTTTGTGCAAGAATTACAGGCTGAGGATGTGATCTTGTAATAAGCCAAATAGATGAGTACCTACAAGGCTTATCTCAAAATTGTCGATGAATATAGGCTAGAGACACGTACACANTATGGACTAGGAATAACGTCTCCCCTCTTTTTTTTTCAAGATTATTCAAAAACTGCAGAAGTTTCCAGGACCCATCTGTATGTCCTCCCAGAAACACAGCATGCTGAGGGAGGAGGGCACCCATAGGAGCTGCTGAAAGCTGCCGTGCTGCCGTGAGAAATTCCTGCCTGCGTCATGAGGTCTTTCAGCAGAATAGAAATCTGTAGTCACTACCCAAATCTGTAAAAGTTTGGGACTAACCTATAAAAAGGCTGTTCCATAGGTCTCTCCAAAGGCTGTAACTATCCAGATTTCTGCTTCTCTTCCTCCGAAGTCCAGAGCAGCTCAGGATTCATGTTCACTATCTGAAGCTCTGCTCCATTTCCTGGCTGAGAGTCACAGCTACAAACTAACTGTTGAAAGTAAATCCTACAGACTGAGCAGCCCCGAGAGACGATAAATGCTCATCCTTGAGCTTTCTTCACAGGTCTGTTAAATGAGTCTACATGTACCAAACGCTCCCAGAATGAAGGGACTCCGCAGTAAGTAAAATTGAATCTGCAGCCTCCTGTGTCCAGAATGATCTGTGTATTACGTGTTAACACCTGCATTAAACATCCTCAGCTGTACACGATACCTTGTTGTGTTCAGTGGACTCTCTCCATGCTCATCTTCCTTCTCCTCTCTGTGCTCCCCCAGGTTCCAGTTTTTGGGGAGCAGCTGCCTGGTAGCTCACCCCCAACAAAATTTCTTACAAGGTTCAGAAATAGTTACTGAGCATATTGAAAAAGCATGACGCATACTTTGGGATATTTCCCGGCCCTTTCATTGGAAATATGCAGGGGCAGAAGCACCGACATGTCTAGCTAAAAACCATCTCTCCTATAGGGTTGCCAAAGTTTGGGTTTGACCTAGAGATTGGGGAGGCAGGGCAGGATTGACAGTTTCCAGATTTCTTTCCATGTGAGTTGAATGGAAATTGAAGTCCTCAGAGCTCTCCGTCTTCTTCATATGTGATCTGACAGTCGTTGTTCCTCACACTACTCCAGTCACACTGCAGCCAAAGGTCAAGTTTCTTCTGCAGTCCGACCTTGCTGGAGGATTATTGCATTAGTGTTTCCCACCGACTTCCAATGGCTGCAGAATGTTTTGAAATTTTAGGAAGTTCATTTCAAATTTTGTGTGATATTTGCAGAAGTGCTGGAAACCAGATGGAGATGAGCCAATTTCCCCCAGTAATTTAGAACTCCATCTGAACTCTTGTTCAAATTGTAGGAAATACTGAAGAAAGACTCATATGTTGGAAGCCTGCCTGTGGCTTTCAGCAGAGATTTAAAGGAGAATTATCTGTCTAGGTTAAACACTGCCTTGCTCATTCTTGTAAATCACAGCCTTTAATACTTAATTCTTATTTTGCTTTTTGTGCAAGAATTACAGGCTGAGGATGTGATCTTGTAATAAGCCAAATAGATGAGTACCTACAAGGCTTATCTCAAAATTGTCGATGAATATAGGCTAGAGACACGTACACAATGGTTATGATGACAGTGATAAACAGAAGAGGAGATATTGGGCCTCGATCATCCTTGACCAATCCACTGCTCGGTTTCTGGCTCATTGTTTCATTCAGTTTTGCACGCTCTTTCCAAGACAAAGCCCAAGCAGGGCTCTGAGGACGGCTCACTACCTGTTATGTGAGGAAGCACTTTTATCTATCTTAAACCAATCTACTACTAATTTCATCATGCTCCCCCTAGTTCTAGTATGTGGGATATGGTGAATGACCATTCTGCATTCACCTCACTCACTGCCTTCATGATTTTGCAAATGTCAGTCATAACCCTCCAGCCTCCTCCTCCCCAAAGCCTTTCTAGTCTCTCCTTACTAGTTGCTGCATTGCCTCCATTGTTTTAGTTGTGCTGCTCCACCCTTTCTCTAACTCCATCCCATCCTGCAGAGAACATGGCTTAGCATCTGGGGATTGTTTTCTGTTGGGTTACACAGTGCAATGTCCTAACTCCGGACACAGTAGCCCTGTGCAAAGCGTGCTCCAGCCCCTTAGTCCCACAGGTCACCTCATCAGAGAAGAGCTTGGCTGTTTGCACCGTGCTGCCCTGACTACGTCTTACTGCACAGGTGCCCATGGGCCNCATTGCCTCCATTGTTTTAGTTGTGCTGCTCCACCCTTTCTCTAACTCCATCCCATCCTGCAGAGAACATGGCTTAGCATCTGGGGATTGTTTTCTGTTGGGTTACACAGTGCAATGTCCTAACTCCGGACACAGTAGCCCTGTGCAAAGCGTGCTCCAGCCCCTTAGTCCCACAGGTCACCTCATCAGAGAAGAGCTTGGCTGTTTGCACCGTGCTGCCCTGACTACGTCTTACTGCACAGGTGCCCATGGGCCAGCATGTACCCTAGACAGAAAGTCCTTCTGAGTATGTGACAATTTATGATAAACATAGGTGAGTATGATCCCCTTGATTCCCTTCTACATAGAGAGTGAAGTGACCCACGAGGGCACCTAATGGCATAAAGAATAACTTGGCTTTTTCACGACACCGCTGCCCTTCTAAGAGGACAGAAGAGTGCAGGGCCGCAGCTGCAGTGTCTGGGTGCTCTTTAAGGGGTGCTGCCCAGGCAGCTTCTCTAAGGGCAGTGCAGCAGCGGAGCAGCCGTGCTTTGGCCGCAGGGTGATGGGGATGGCCACCCTGTTCATGAGGCAGAAGACAGGTTCAACTGCTAAGGGCAGAGATTCTCTGAGCTGCTTCCCAAGGTAACAGCAAAAGCAAAATGCAACAGGCCAAAGAAATGAAAAAAACCCTACCCTCCTCGGGACGGGAGAGCCTGGTGGTTACTGAAGACTTTTCCGGTAAATAGCATGACTAATGTCTTTCCTGAAAACCCTGTCCCCTTTCCAGCCACCGGACGCCTATTGCCACTGCTTGACAGCCCTGCCATGGTTGTGGGAGAGCGACTGCTCCCTGACACCCCTCGGCAAAAGCCAGGGGCAGGTGAACGTCCTGCCAACCAGCAAAATCAAAACGTTTAATTTTACAAAGTACTTGGGGCTCCACTCTGACCAACCCCTACATGGGGCGTGAGCGAAACACGCACTGAAAGTAACTGGCCTGGGCCCCCGCAAACGTGCCTGTGCAAGCCCACACCAAGGAGGTCTCCCGAGGTCTGGAGATAAAGCACGGTGTGTGGCTGGGGTGCTGGAAAAGGGGAGGCCATGGCTGAGCCTGCTTCACTGCCCCTCCTCCTTGCATGGAATTCCAGCAGAATTGCATCCTGTGGGTTTGTAGAAGTGCTCCTATGGCCCTTGCCGCAAGGCTTGGACGCGACGGAGACAAGAAAAATGTGGTTATGAGGGAATAGTAATGAGTTCTTACAGGTTGTTCTTGTTTGACTCAACCTATTAGAGTTTGGATTTTATAACTGTGTGTTGCAAAATTTGTCCATCCTTAGAATAAACAGAGAAAAGCATAGAAAAACCAATGTTTATCTACCAGCTTTGCTCTTGGTACTTACTGGTGTTGTGCCAAAAGTTTTCAAGTGGACAAGAAGCAATTAGTGTCACTAAGAAATATTTCTTGCACATGATCTGCCACCCTTGCCCAGGGTCAGAGCCGAGGCGTGAGATGGTGGGCCAGAAGCCAGTGTCTTTATTTGCTCTTCTGTCCCAACGCAACTGTGAAATCAAGTTGCTGACACAAAAGCAGTCCCAGGTTTCACTTCTGAGATCAGGTGGACTCAGATCCGTGTCGGCTATACCCAGTCTTTGCAGTGGGATTCAGACATGAGTAGTGGTTGCAGGTCCTCCCTGCCCCACTTGCTGCAGCTCAATCGCGTTTAGCTCAGCCGGTGCAAAATAGGAAGAGAATCAAGCGCAGAGAAAATACAGGCTTTTGGGTCTTCTGGGTCTTAGGAGTTTACCTTTCTGGTTACATAAGAGTCAGGCTGTTCCTGGACAGCTTTTGCATTGCTTGCTCCCCATCAGCACATTCCCCAAGGAGATGCTAATTCCTGCGTGCTGCAAACTGGATCCTCTATATTGGAACTGAGCTTTCATCTAACTTGGGAGAAGAGTGAAGACAGGGAGAGGGGACAAAGCTGCATGAGGGACTGACAGTGGGGGGAATTAAAATGGAGCCAGGTATGGATGTGGTAGTGACGAGGGGCAGCAGAGCCCTGCTGACCTGGTGCACAGCACACGCCACACCAGGCAGTAGTAATGGGTGGGGGAGTGCAACAGCCCTGTTAGCCTCCCACGTCCTCCCTCCCGTAAATCTGCCTCCAGTCAACGAAAGGCAATGTGCTCATCTGTTCCCAGCGCTGAGGGTGCCTGTCCTGTTATAAATCTAACCTGATATCTATTTTCTTCTCCTTGACTTTAAGTAGCTGTGCAACTTTTGGGCACAGCAATAATGAAATGGGAGCAGTGTACATTTCCGAGAAGCAAATACATTGCTAAAGCTGCTCTTTCTGTCTTCTTTATCCCTCAGTTTCTTACGTGCTTAATGCTTACCTTCTAACACCAAGTCCCATGGGAGCTCAGCACCGCAATATCTCTCTCTGCCTTCTTAATCTTCCCCTTCCTAGAAGGCCCTTCTGAAGGTATCTCTAGACATTAACCAACAGTTCCTCTGCAGGGTTCAAGTTTGTTGTCTGGAGTCACTGCTTTTCCTTCAGAGCACTCCTTCAGCGGGACAACATGGGCTGCCATAGCTCTGCCGTAGCTCTGCCATATCTCAGCGTTAACCCAGGGCAATCAGGTGCAATTTAGGACGGCTTCATCATTTCATGATGGGTTTCTGCCCTGTTCTGACCCACCTCTCTCTTAACAGTTTGTGCATGTGTGTTTGCGTATGTAAATGGCCTCCAATAATACGCCTATGGATAGTGATATAGACCTACACACATAGAATGGATGTATTTCTGACGACAGACAGGCCTGATAATTGCATAAATAAAAGAGTACACATAATGGAAATAAAATCGATGTACCCAGGCAGGAAATAAGCGAGTCACCGATATGAAATGCGTATTATACTACTGACAGGTGTTTTAATATAGCTTGTGAATAAGAGATTTATTTATAAGGAAAAAGCTAAGACAAAACCTCAGAGCCTAATTATTTATCCAGCTATGCAATTATTAGTTATAAATCTCTAAAATGGCTGAGGAAGTGTTTGGGGAAATGCCAAGTCTGGCTCTGTGTGAAATGCTATTGCTAGAAACTGTGTTATTCCTACTGATATATTATGACCAAAGACACCAGAGAATTTCCATTTTCTGGGAGCCCTGCCTTTTTGCAGCAAGAAATGTGCTTTCAGTGATGGCTTTAATATCATGTTACAGGCTTCAGCCGCACAGGGGAGGAGGAATGGAGGTAGCTGGGCCTTTTTGGATTAAATGTCTATTATATGGTTGCCAGGGACAACAGGGGACTGGGTTTAATGACCCAGGTGGTCCCTTCATATTCTGTACTCATATCCTCTGCTATTCAAATGGTTCCTTAGGGATCTGCCTGATCAAATATGAACTGCGCTAAATCCTGAGACCTGTTGGGAAAGCATTGGTCTAAGTAAGTGATATAATACATGCCGAGGCAGAAGAAGAGCGTGTGAGTTAGCCAAGCTCAGCTTATCCTATCCCAGCCCCAAGGCTACAGTGTTTGAGACACTGAACAACAGGTCCTCAGGAGCAAGGGCACAGCTCTGTGTCCCTCCCAGCTGCTGTGCAGAGGGGTCCTTTTCTAGAAGCCAGCACAGGCTCTGTTTTGGTGCTCTCTGCACCTTCTATCCAAGGCACACTTAATCCTGGAGGGCTCCTGTACCCAAAATCTCAGTGTCACTAGCCATTTGCCGATGGTAAAGTAATAAACTCTATAATGCATTCAGAAGGGTCTCCTGGCATAACGAGCAGGTACTAGTGCAAGAACTTTGGATATATGCCATAATTTTAGCTTTACCCACATAGATGGTGAATATAAAGAATGAGTTATGTACCCTTGTATAGTTTCCATAGGGTTATACCACTGTTGTACGCTTATGGTAGGGATGTTTTAATCACACCTCCTACAAATTTCTACCGTGGTTTATAGTGAAAGGCCAAGAAACTGGACCAGTAATGAACTTTAGATCCCTTGTTAGTGTAAAACATATTACAGCAGTCAAGCATACAAAAAAGCCAATTAGCATTTGCCATCTGGGTTAGAAAACCCCAGACAGCAACAGTAAAGAACACTGCCATGTTGGGAATGAAACTTTTACGAAACCTTGTCCAATTGACACTTGCTAAGGCCTACTGCAGACTGGTTTGAACTAGGTTTCGGAAGCTGTCCACATATAGGTGCTTCCTGCAATGCATAGCCTTCCTAGGCTTGCTACGCCTTCACTCTAAAATGAAGAGCTGCAACTCAGGCTGTGCTGAAGAAACAACTGCTGCATCATGCTCTGTGTTTTCTCAGCCCAGAAGGAAGGGAGGTAAGCATTAAGGATCCTGCCAGATGTTGCCCAGCCACGCTTTCACAGCTGCTGGTGCTGTATTTCTGCTGGCTCTTCTGGAGTCATACATCTGATCTAGGTCTGCCCTGAGCCTGCATTCGGGGACATTTTTGCTGAAGAAGGCCAAGCATGGGATGCAGTGGGTGCAACGGTGCAGGCTTTAGGTGCTTTGGGTAGAACAGCAGAGTGCATGCATCCTGCCTTTCAGGCCTTCTGCACGGCTCCCTCCAGGGCTGCTCCTGCCATACTTCTATGAAAAAAACCTTGGGTGAAAGTAGCGCATCAGTCCCAGAATGCCAATTCTTCCATAAATGAGGGCTCCAGCTGCCCCCACCACCTGCTGATTGCCTTATTCAAGCTGCACAGGGTCCAGCAGTGTGGGCTGGCGTGTGCCACCAGCCTTGCAAGTGGCAGATCAGACACAACTTGGCTTCCTACTCACTCCAGCTCTCATGTAACACAGCAGCCTCAGAGCAGAGCTGCTGCAACTGCCTGCATTGCAAAATTTCTCATTGATAACAAAGATTCAGAGGGGCAGCACCATGTCTCGTGAGGAGTAGGTCTGGGAAAAGGGTGCCGAGCACCAGCGGTGACATGCAGCGGCAGTGGAGGGACGTCAGGATGGGAGTGGTGGTGTTTGTCTGAGTGGGTTCATCTTTCTGTGGCATGGTAGGACAAAGTGACGAGAGGACAGCCGCTGGGAGATGGCCACCTCTGCCCACAGCCAGCAGGGTGACTCAGGACATGGAAAGCCACGTCCCGGACATTTGCCCTGTGCTGCTTTCAAGTGATAGCAAGATAGGGGAGTCTGCAAAGATTTTGCTTGTATGAGCTTCCCCGGGTGGATTGGAGATGCCAACAGGATGCTCATTCAGTGGGGTGCTGCTTGGCATCACCATGCGCCCTGGGACCTGTCTCCTCACCCAAGCCACAAGGAGATTGTCCACATCGTCTGCGATGCTGTTACTGCCCTTGGGGCTGTGGCTGTGTGGAGCTCCTGCACAAGGACAGCGCTGTGGCCTGGGCCAGCAGAGAGGCCTCTCCCCTGGGAAATGTTAGGAAGATTCTCCACTGCAAGGTCTGGAGCAGGTTGGTGCCATCCAGGCTTGAGGTTTGTGTGTGAATCATGGTCATCTGCTGGTGGGGGGAGAGAAAAAGCCCTGCCCAGTGACAGTCTTGAGGACCTGTGGACTAATCTTTCTTTCATTTACAGTGCTGAATTTTTCATGCTATACTAATAAAATCCACTTGTACCATCTCATAGTCATTTGCTGAATCATTTGACAAAGGACCAGATTTGGCAGGGTGTCTCTTAATTGATTTGCAGCATGCATCACCACTCTGTTCCCCTTGCCTTGGTGGAGAGACATGGCGCGCTTTGCAAAATTAGCTGGAAGCATAAATTCATCAAAACATAAGATCAGCTGTACTGAGTCAACCCAAAAATTCTTGTTGACATGATCCTGCCTCTAATGGTGGCTGAGAGCAGATCCCTGTAAAGGGGTGTAAGCACAGGGCAAGAACACCAGTACTCCCCAAGCTTCCTATGATTTCTGGCTGCATTTAAAAGCAGAGTTTGAACGTGCACGGAATGACACCACTGATCTCAAGTCCAACACCGTAACTACCTAGGCATCCTTAGCTACGCTCATCCAAACACAACTCATAGACCCAGGCAGAGGCTGCATCCTTCGCTTCCCACCCTGCAATTAATCTTGCAGCAGCTCTGGCCTCTCAGACTCTTTCTGCAGACCACTGCAACCCACAGAAATGGGTGGTCTTGTGCCATTTGAGGGGGTTGAGTGGCTCAGGGAAAGATCTACTGGGTGCTGGAGCTGAAGTAAAGGTGGGGATGAGACACCAGAATTGGGAAAGGAAGAGCTGGGAAAAGCACTGGGAGTTATCCTGTGCTCCTTCCAGTGCCTGCAAGCTATCAGCTGTGCTCGGTGGTGTGTGTGCAACTGCAGCCTCGCCATGTGATGTGCAACCTCTCCTCTCGACCTTCACTCACCATTCATTATTTGCATGGTGGCATCACGTGGGAGACTCGAGCAGATCCCCTCACACCCACAAGGCAGTGTGAAAGGTTAACCTGGGGCAGCCCTGCAGCTGTCAGCGGGTCTGGGCTGCCCCTGGTTGTGTACATGAGCATCTCCACGTCCCGCAGTGAGCAAACACCCAGCACATCGCACCCTGCACCTGATGAGTGCCGAGAACGCGGCCCTGGTGGGGTCCTGCTGTTTCAAATCAGGATGTTGAACGTGCTGCTGGCTCGCAGCTCCTCAGACCACACAGCGCCGGGGGAAAGGCAGAACCTGTCACAGGGGATTTGGGAGTGCAGACGGAAGGGAGGCAAGGGGTGATCTGGCCCCTCGGAGCAGCCCACCATTAAGCAAGAGGTGATGGAGGACACTGAACACCTCGGAGGCCAGGGAAGCCTCTTGCAAACATGTTTTACAGCAAAATGCTGGAGGTATATAATGCTGAGGGCAAACACGGTAAGCCTTGAGCTCTGGGCTTGCAGCATCCACGAAATGCTGGGCTCAGGGAGGTGCGTGCAGTCCCGCAGCGAAGTGGCGGCTCTGGCAGGATGGGGAGCTGCTGGCACCTCATGGGAACAAACAGCCTGCTGGCCCAGGGCAGGGTACCCAAGAGTGGGGATGTATCACTGTTAATCTACCTTTCGGCTTTTCCTTTCTCCCTTCTTATAAAAGATTGTTCCTAAGGCAGTGCAGCTTGTGTGTGAGCAGGAAAAGTTCAGCTGACTTTTGCCAGGGAGCTGGAGCTGATATTTTATTAGGAACCTCTTTAAATTTGAGCCAAGCCTGTGCTTCACTGCCACTGATGCCCTGTCAGAAGGGTTACATCCTCCTCCTTCAGTCAAAAAAAAAAATTAATTTCAAACTTAAGCCCCTATTTGGGAAATGAAAATACTTTTCTGAAATATAGCGGCCCAGGAGCCAATAAAGCAACAGTGGGTGGGACAAGGAACGACTGGCAGGGTTTTTGGTCCCTGTTACACACCTGGACAGAGTTTCCTGTTGCTGTTTTCCATTTGTGAGCTGTGTCACTACTATGTCGTGGGTAAAGTCTGTGCTGTCAGAGATCTGCAGCAGAGGTTGCAAGCTTGGCAGAGCCTAGGTACAGTCAGGTTTTCTGTGCTGTGTGGGATGCCGTGTCAATCCTACGGACAGTATGAGGTGACAGAAGGGGGGTTTGGCCACTGGGTGACTCTGCGATAACTCGCTGTGAATTAGGGGAAGGAAACTTCACCCATGTAGGAGGGCCTCAGCACTAACACATCAACACAGCGCTTACACTGTGCAGAGGGGAAACGCTGTGAGCGCCACAAGTATTTCTGTTGGGGTCCCCACCTGTGTCAATGGGGATCAGGGAACTGAGCTGGGTTAAAAAAAAATTATAAAGGGGGAAAAAACATGTTTTTTCAGCCAGGTTAGCTCCTTGCACTGGCTCACCAGGCGGCTTGCCAACAGACATATTGACCAGACAGAGGGATGTGGAAGGGACAGGAAACATGGAGGGGGTGAATGAGTGGGGCTGGCACTGAAGGGGTTGCTTGGGAAGCCTCATGGGAGCAGGGGGAGGGGGAACATGGGAATTGGGGAATGAGATCAGAGCTGGGCTGAGTAGTGGGGTTTTGCTATGAGAACTGTTGTTTTCTGCTCTTCAGCACTGCCTCTGCTGAAGGCACGTGGAGAGAGATAGATACACTCCAAGAAACCACAGTATTGTTAAACATGGCTCAGGACTGAGCTGTAACTTAAAAGCTGATAAATGACTGCCTGCTTTGGTTTATGGCTGAAGCTGTCTAGCCTGAGAGAAGGAAGTAAATCTGTCCACCAGTGTGGTCTCAGTCGAGGTGAGAGAGCACAGCAGCCACCAGGACCATGGCCCCACAGCTGCTGCTGGGGACATGCACTGTCTCCTCCCATCCTCTGAGGGCAGTGGGCAGGCTGGTGCTGCCTGTTGAAAAGAAATTCCTTTGCTGCATCACAAATGAAAAGTACGAAGCAGCTGGCCAGAAGACATCGTGCTGCTCTGCTTAATCCCAGAGCACTGAGGGGGCTCTTTCTGGGTCAAACTGTCCCACTCTGAAGTGCGGTGCCAAAAGCACAGTAAACATTGTTTGAGGACGAAGGCAGGGGTGGCACTGTTTTGGGAAAAACAGGGACAATGAATCAACCATATGCTTGTACACATGGTGGCAAACAGCAGCACAGCAGGAGGAAGCCCCTTGCCTGAGCCTCCCGAAGCATCCCCTGGCCTTGGGAGAGGTCACGGCGCACAAGCAGTCCCTGCCAACTCCCACATGGCAGAAACAGCACTGCCATAACTGCGAGTTTAACTCCACAGCACTGCCGTCACATCTTTATTTCTTTAAGTGAAAACCACACCCCGTTTGCTCTCCACACCCCACACCACGGCTGGCCCATTGGTGTCTGGTCCTCTTCCGCTAGGGATGTGCAGGGAGCACNCTCTTTCTTCCCCACTGAGCCTCACAGTCAGACACTCACATGCACGTGCCAGTAAGTCTATGTCAGAGTCCAATACTCTCTGGCCAGGTTCTTTTAGATATTCCACGTGTAGAGAATGTAATGTTTAATATCAAATTTATTTATTTGAAGGTATTTGATGTTACACAGGATTTCTGATTTAGCAGAATGACACAAAATATACTGAAATTATAATACAAATGTAAGATACTCTTAGCAAAATATGGCAATTGCAATATACAGTTCAATCACAATGCCAGCCTGATCCCCTTTACCACTCTCTATAATTTGGTCGCTGTCAGGATGCTGGGTGTCCCCAGTCACTGAGAAGGAATAAATGGGTTGAAGGCAGCTCAAGCCCTCTTCAGCTGTCTTCAAATTCTTTTGTTAGTTGTTTAGTTTTTATACTCTGTGTTGCGCCCAGCCACATATTCACTCCCCCTGTGCTGGTCTGGCTAACTCAGGGAGACATTTACACCACCAGTTGATTCACTCAGCTGTGACGTACTCAGCTGATCCATTCTACTGACATGAGTGTTTATTCATATATAGCAAAGGCCACCTTCCAGTCCCTTTGTGTTCAGATAAAGTGTGTTGGGTGTGTGTGGCCGGGCTTTGGTAGCGGGGAAGGGGCTACAAGGGCGGGTGGCCCCTGTCAGAAGCTGTTTGAAGCTCCCTGAGCTCCAGGTCCCCCCATCTTGGGCTGAAGCTGGGCCATTTAGGGACAATAGATGCGCCTCTGCATATTTAAGAAAGGGGCAAAGGAGCGGTCCTTGAGACCTGCAGCAGAGGGAAGAGGGGGATGTGAGGGAAACACCTATGCAGATACTGGAGTCAGTGAGGGAGAAGGGGGAGGAGGCGGCTGCAGTGGAGATTCCCCTGCAGCCCGCGGGGAGAGGGCAGGCTGTGCCCCTGCAGCCCACAGAGGATCATGCTGGAGCAGCCCATGAAGGACCACGGAAAGGTTGAGATGGACCTGCAGCCCGTGGAGGACCCCACACCAGGGGAGGTGCCTGCTCCTGAAGCAGACCGTGACTCTGTACAGGGGCAGCCCGTGCTGGGTCGGTGCATTCCTGAGGGACTGCACCGCCAGGGAAGGACTCACCTCGGAAGCGTTCGTGAGGGACCGTGTGCCGTGGGACAGACCCTGCACTGGAGCAGGGGAAGCGTGTGAGGAGCCCTCCC
>VZSC01007192.1:194799-218570 GCA_013398225.1 Steatornis caripensis | reverse complement strand
TTTGTCTTTTGGGGCAGGATCTCACTTTTGCCAGCTTTCGTGTCTCTGCGCGTCGGCTGGAGGCAGCGAGATGCTCTGGCAGGCAGGACGGATGGAGCAGTGCTGATGCCTTGTGCCTGTGTCCTCCCTCCTCTGGGGCAGGTACACCAAGGAGGGGCGGAGGCTGGGCACCGGCACCAGCTGGTTCTCTCCATGGAATGTGTTTTCCTGGCATTCGCAACAGCGCTGCTAAAAGCAGCTCTTTCTCTGCTGCAGCCAGTTAGTGGTGCAGAGGCTGCTTCTCCATCTTGATCCCTTGAGGTGTCTGTGTTGGGTGTGTGTGGCGGGGCTTTGGTAGCAGAGAAGGGGCTACAAGGGCGGGTGGCCCCTGTCAGAAGCTGCTTGAAGCTCCCTGAGCTCCAGGTCCCCCCATCTTGGGCTGAAGCTGGGCCATTTAGGGACAATAGATGCGCCTCTGCATATTTAAGAAAGGGGCAAAGGAGCGGTCCTTGAGACCTGCAGCAGAGGGAAGAGGGGGATGTGAGGGAAACACCTATGCAGATACTGGAGTCAGTGAGGGAGAAGGGGGAGGAGGCGGCTGTAGTGGAGATTCCCCTGCAGCCCGCGGGGAGAGGGCAGGCTGTGCCCCTGCAGCCCACAGAGGATCATGCTGGAGCAGCCCATGAAGGACCACGGAAAGGTTGAGATGGACCTGCAGCCCGTGGAGGACCCCACACCAGGGGAGGTGCCTGCTCCTGAAGCAGACCGTGACTCTGTACAGGGGCAGCCCGTGCTGGGTCGGTGCATTCCTGAGGGACTGCACCGCCAGGGAAGGACTCACGTCGGAAGCGTTCGTGAGGGACCGTGTGCCGNGAATGTGTTTTCCTGGCATTCGCAACAGCGCTGCTAAAAGCAGCTCTTTCTCTGCTGCAGCCAGTTAGTGGTGCAGAGGCTGCTTCTCCATCTTGATCCCTTGAGGTGTCTGTGTTGGGTGTGTGTGGCGGGGCTTTGGTAGCAGAGAAGGGGCTACAAGGGCGGGTGGCCCCTGTCAGAAGCTGCTTGAAGCTCCCTGAGCTCCAGGTCCCCCCATCTTGGGCTGAAGCTGGGCCATTTAGGGACAATAGATGCGCCTCTGCATATTTAAGAAAGGGGCAAAGGAGCGGTCCTTGAGACCTGCAGCAGAGGGAAGAGGGGGATGTGAGGGAAACACCTATGCAGATACTGGAGTCAGTGAGGGAGAAGGGGGAGGAGGCGGCTGTAGTGGAGATTCCCCTGCAGCCCGCGGGGAGAGGGCAGGCTGTGCCCCTGCAGCCCACAGAGGATCATGCTGGAGCAGCCCATGAAGGACCACGGAAAGGTTGAGATGGACCTGCAGCCCGTGGAGGACCCCACACCAGGGGAGGTGCCTGCTCCTGAAGCAGACCGTGACTCTGTACAGGGGCAGCCCGTGCTGGGTCGGTGCATTCCTGAGGGACTGCACCGCCAGGGAAGGACTCACCTCGGAAGCGTTCGTGAGGGACCGTGTGCCGTGGGACAGACCCTGCACTGGAGCAGGGGAAGCGTGTGAGGAGCCCTCCCCGCCTGAGGAGGAAGGAGCGGCAGGGACAATCCTTGCTGAACTGACTGCACCCCCATTCCCTGTGCCCCTGCGCCGCTGAGGGGGAGGAGGGAGAGACATCGGGAGCGAGGGGACTCGAGCCCGGGAAGGACGGAGGGGGGGTGACAGGGGGGAAGGTGTTTGTTTTTAAGATCTGGCTTTCGTGTCTCCTTATCCTGCTCTGCTTTGATTGCTAACCAATTAAATTTCATTTTTTCCCCAAGCTGAGTCTGGTTTTGCCCATGACCATAACTGGTGAGTGAGCCCTCCCTGTCCTTGTCCCGACCCACTACGTTTCCTTACATTTTCTCTTCATGCTGGGCTCGGGGGAGGAGTGAGCGAGCAGCCGCGTGGTTCTTTGTTGCCAGCTGGACTCAAACCACAACATCACCAAACCACCTCAAGAGGAGCCACAGCTGAGGTGTCCTGCACCCTCCCCAATGGCCCTGTGGACAGCAGTCTTCATTACCCAGTGGGACAGTGAAGCTTGTACAAGCTCGTACACATTCCCTGGTACCTCAAAGGGACCTCACGGCCTCCTTCCCCCTCCCGGGTGTCAGCATGTCCTCTGCAAGGGCTCTGGTGAGCTCTGCTGGGCTCTGCAGCTCACCAAGCTCATGGCTTTTCCATGGGAACACTTACCCTGCTCAATCCAGCTGGGACATGAGACCCATTTAAAATCACTCAGGGAATGGCTTTGCCACTGTTCTCATTCTGTACTGCCCTTTCATTTACTGAGGGCAGACTTCTTCCAAGCATTCCCCGCATGGCCCAATCCTGCTCCCACTGCAGTCTGCAAAAGGCACACCACTGACTTAGGCCAATGCTCAATGCTTTGCAGCATCCCGCCCAACAAAGCATTTGAAAGGTTTCTGTGAGAGTTAAACCATCAGCTGTGCTAGAAGTAAGTAATCTCAGAGCAGGTGAGAGCAGAAGAAGCTGCCCAGGGCCAGTCTTTGCTCCATGTCAGCATAACAACTCTCCTGATCCTCAGAGACTCATTGGGAAACTTGGCTCTGCACAGACGTGACTCAGACCAAGCTGATACTGCACAGGTCGATTTTGCAAGTTCTGGAAAACTGGGAAATACTGCAGGAAACCCTTGTGGGTGGTGTGCACAGATTTCTTGTCCCGTTTGGATGTTACCTACTTGCTTGGACCCTGTGCTAAGCAGGACTGCTGGCTTTGTGAATGGGTAGGATGGGGTTCCTGCTTCAGGACCAGGGCTCCCACATGACAGAATAATAAAATAAAGCATTCAATAGCAGCAATACATCGATTCAGAAATGTGGATGCCATTGCATCACCGTCAGGCTTCAAACCTCAAAGGAACAGCTCATCCCACGGCCAGTAGCACCGGTGTGCCGATAGGGCTGAATTTCCACTAGAGGGTTGTAGTGCTGTATGGAAGCAGATGTGGCAGGAATATTCTATGTACTCCAGGCCTTTGTCAGCAGATGAAAAGCATCCTGCCATAGTCCGGCTTCAGCAGTCTCTGCAGTCTCTGATGTACACAGCCTGCAAGCTGCGAGGGCTGGTGCCTGAGCAACCTGCTTCCCTGCCTTCCCTGTAAAGCCTCTAGCATTTACATGACTCAGCACCTACTACATACACACACACACACACACACACACACACAGATACAGTAAGGAAACACACTGTGTCTATGAGTACCACACACAGACAACGTGTTTATCCGCGTACCTGGGATTTGGATTGGATTTGGATGCATGAACCAGCATAGCATGGTGGTAGTGCGCCATTGTGAGGAGCCAGGGCACTGCTGGTGGAGCAGAGCCCACAGCCTGGCAGCACCTCAAACGGGACAATTAGCAGCATCAGCACAAGCAGCAGGATGGGAAAGCGATAGCTGTTTGCATACTGTCCTGGCTCCAGATCAGGCGTGCCGGGCACTGCACCAAACATGGGTGCTAGCCCCAGGAGCCTGCAAGGCAGCCTTGAACAGGAGCTGTCAGAGGGCACTGCCACTTCTGCTGCTACCCCATGTTCAACTCAGCTCAGTAGGTCCCAATGAGTTCATGTGTATGTGACCCCGGTATGCGCCTGTATGTCTTTTACAGTAGTGTATGTATTTTTGCACGTGGATCTATAGAATCATAGAGTCATAGAAGTTTTTGGGTTGGAAGGGACCTTCAAAGGTCATCTAGTGCAGCCCCCCTGGAATGAGCTTATGTTTGCAGCTTCCTGAGTAGCTGATGTGCAAAGTGCTGGCAACTGTACTGCCCAGATCAGGGTGGTTTTACTGCTGAAAACAAAACCTGGAGTTATCTAACACAGTCGGGAAAGCCCAAATAGCACTGGTGTTGCCTTCCTTTCGTAGAAAGAGTGGGAAGGCAAATGCAACCACAAGGCTTGCCTGTAACATTGAAAACACAGCAAGACGTTCACAGAAAATTTACATAGTGATCGATTTATGTACCACCTGTTTGTCTGATATTATCATTTCCATTTATAGATAGATGGAAAATAGATTTTGCCTACATTTTCATGTCTTTTGTTATCAGAAAGGCTTTGAGGAAGTAAGTAAGAGATATTCTTGCAAAATAAATGGTTACAGCAAAAGATAGGCCTTAGTTTCCTTGGAAGATGACCTAATGTTGCCTAAATACAGCTGTGTAGAAACCAACCATCCCGGCAACAGAGAGGCCTGAGGGTGCTGGGCTAGATTATCATCTGACCCAAAAGAGACATTTGACGACTCTACTCTTTATAGCCGGCTGGTGGAGCACCTCTTCCCATGCTAGCAGGAGGTATCAGGAGGTCAAGTGAGCTGCTTCTTGCTATAGAGGACAAAAAAGCACCAGGGGAGACTCAAACAGCTGGGGAGAGCTGCAAGGTGGACACATAGGGTTGGGAGAGCCACCTCCCACAGGTGATCATCTCCTTAAAAAGGTCTCAGACCTCAGGGAGACCAAGCTGGCTGGAGGGCAAGGACTGTGGTACTGGTGCAGCATCTCCTCCTCTGAACTGGGTAAAGGTGGTGGCAGCGTGAGCCTTTGCTGATACCAGCAGAGCAGAAGAGCTCTGTAATTCCAGGCCGCAGGGGTTACCCCTCTCCTCCTGAGATGCTGCCGTAGCTTGGTGGGCTGACCCCACGGGGCAGAAGGATGCTGGGTCACCACCGAGGACAGGTGGCTGCAGATGAGCTATGGGAGAGGGTGCAGAGAAGCATGGTGTGAAGTGGGGTTTGGAGTGTGTTACGAACGTTTGAGAAGGAGGGGAGGGAAGGAACGTAAATGCTGTGCCTGGGAATAAGCTGTCTCAGGAGCTATAGGTTAGAAAGTTAGATTATATTTTTTGAATTACCTATTCTAACCAGTGAGAGCATTTATTAGCTAATCATCATGTAATAAATAGGTTTATTACTAATCTTTCACATCTAAAATTCCCATAGAAGATAAGAAAACGAGGAGGGTGTGTCACTTGGGCAGTGCAAATGGTCAGGTGCAGAGGAGAGCTGCCATGCACAAGCGCCTCTGCCTCATCGGGCAACAACAAAACCTGCCAGCCTTGGTGCAGTACAAAGGCAGGCAGCTTTCTGCGCCTCTCTTTGAGAGCGGCTCTGCAAACCCTCTTCTCACGTAGCAAGGAGTCTCCGTCCCTCCCAAAGGAGTCATAAAATACAGCTTTATCCATCCTGCATGCAGTAATCAGACAAGCTTAAAAGCTTAAGCACTCATAGGGTAGCAATGTTTAAAAAGATTGCGTCGGCCCGTTTGCCTACCTCGGTCTGCTTCTCTAATCAAACTGTTCCTCGGGATGGACTGGTAGGAGCACATTGTTAATGATGGAGGCAGAAAATTCAACTTGCTAATAGAGAGGGAGCTGATAAATGCGCATCGTTGTGAGGCCGTGCCCAGGGCTATTAGCAGCTTGCACAAAGAGCCTGGTGCAACTCGCCTTGCTTGGCTTACCAGCCTGCTGACGAGCCGTGGAGCATTGGGATCACACACCAGGTGAAACAGATGGGAGCAGACAGATTCCATCCTTTTAGACTGCTTTATTAAACAAAGCCAAGCAAAACAAAACCGACCCCACCATCAATACACCAGCTCCCCATTTACACAAGACCCCTTTCCACAGTTCTTCGAGAACAAAAAGGCTGAAGCGTAAATGAGATCAGTGTCGGGAGCGTTACGCACATGAATATTTATCAAGGAAGACCAGACAGGGGCCAATTTGCTGCCCTCCTGCAGCAGTGGGAGCTCAGTCATCAACAAATGGAAGGGAAAGGGTAGTTGAAGGGGCTGGTGCATGCCTTTGCATGGGCAGGGGCGTGGGGGGCGATGGCGAAGGGCTGTTGCCTGTGTGTGAGGATATCTGCGGGAGCCATAGGTCAGGAATGATGCTGAGAGGCTCCTGGGTTTTGGGACAAGAGCTAAGTACAACGCAGTTATGAAGCAAGCTTACAACGTCCATTCCAGTCATGCAATCAACTCGCAAGCTGCAGTTTAGGGAACAAACTCTGAAGATTCAACTGGAAGTTGTTACCATTCCTCGGGCGTGCCGAGTGCTCACGATAAATCTTTTTCCTGAAGCAAAAGGCAAGGTTAAATCAAACCACAAAGCCCATTGAGCATGAGATTTACAGCAATCTAAAAGGGTTACGGGTTCATTTCTTAAACAGTTGAATTATGGCTGCTTCTGGGTATCGATATATTAAGCATGCTGACCCCCGCAGTGCTGCAGGGAGCTAGGGGATGAGGAGCAACGGAGAGATCGCGCTGGTTATCATTTTTATGTACATTTCAAAGTCACTTCCAAAAAAGAAGACGAGATAGTAGTTGAGTATTCCAGCCACGGACATGAGGAACAGGAACAAAATGATGCGTTTTCCAAACAAGTAACCGGGAGTGCTGAGGAGACAGAAAGGGAGGGAAGCAATTGGTTAATGTGTATCACCTCACGTGAGAAGTCCTCAGACTTCAGACTCTGCCATTGAGACCAGCTGAAAGACCTTGAGGGCTGAGATGGAGGGGGACAAATTTCTGCTCTGTCTTGCGCTGTGAGGCAGCTACGAGCTCTTAAATGCCATTTTCAGTATCCATTTGGGTCTGGATTTGGCTTCCCGTGCTCAGCGTAGGCTGCTGCTTACAAAAGTGGCTATTCAGAGGGATTTGTATGTCTTCTCAGCTATCACCGGCTGTGGTACAGCCTTGTTCCACGTGTGTGTAATGAGCTTTATTAATACAAAAGGATGATTTCGTGCAAATAGCGGCACAAACACATAAACGTGCGGGTTTGCAGAGGCTGTGAGCAGGAGCTGCTGAAGCAGCTGTTCTGTTGCTGCAGCTCCCCAGAGCCCGGTGCCGCTGCACCTCCTGCATCTCCCACAGCTCCTCCTGCGCACCCAGAAGAGGGGAGCTTTCCTGTGCTACCTTGTGCGAGCATCCATCACAGGCAGCACCATGAGCCGGCGGTTCTGCCTGTGGAAGTGGCAGCGTCTGGCTGCGCCGCCACCGCACCCCGGATTTTGTAAAGAGGCTCTGCAAGTCCTTACCTCTGAGTCCTCTCCCCGAGGTAGCCCACAAAGTACTTCTGCCTCACAAACAAGTACATCAGGCCAGCAAAGGCAGCAGGAACTGAGTAAAGGGTAAAAGAAGGTGTTACAAACACTAAAAGAAGGTGTTACAAACACTAGCCCAGGTCTCACTGTACGTACTGTCCCCATCTACTGCCTAGGCTGGACTGGGGAATGGGAACCTGCAGCCTTGCACTATGGGACGAGCACTGGAAGCAGGACAGAGACCTTTGTGTGCGAAAAAGAGCACTTGCCTTGCCCTCACATCAGCTTTTCTGAAGACTTTGTGCGTGTAATCCTGTCCATAGCTGCAGAAACCCAGCGTGGGTCATGCTGGGCTCAGGAAGCAGGGTGCCAGCTCAAGCACTGCTTTCACCAGAAATAAAAGGCAGCCGATAGATGCACTTCTCTAGGAGCAGGTGGAGGACTATACTATGGTCCAATATTCATTTCTGAGCACATAAAAAGGGGCTTTTCCTCTTTTTCCCCTAGTTCTAACTTTCCCCACACTTGCAGGCAAAAGCTACTCTTCTGGTCGAGAAACTTCTCTCTTGCAGAAAGAATTGTCACAGACCCCAGGAAAGTCCTTGTCTTAACTTTGGGACGACTCAAATTGCATTGAAGGGGATCATATTAGAAATGCAGCTAAATACTCCTGGGCTGCCCACAGTGCTGGGAAGGGCTGGCAGCTCTGACAACTTAATCAAATGAGCCCATTTCCAGTTCCGAGGGTGAATTACGCAGCATCCAGCCTCCAGGTAGTAAACCCTTCACCCAAAACAGAGTGACCTCATCCATAATGCCTTTATGGGAAATGTCCCTGGCCCAGGCTGTCCTGAATGGTGTCTGGGAACATGTCTGTTGGCATAAACCATGCCAGGGAGTGTGCCACTAATTAAACATTAGACAGCTGAGTGAGACTGCTCTCCACTGCGGGAGAATTTGGTCCCTGGAAGTGTAACCTCTGAAGTGCTCGCCATCCTTTGCTGAAAGTGGCCTGAGGTGGAAGAGGAAAAAAAACTATGTGTTACTGTGCTGGTTTTGGCTGAGGTAGAGTACATTTTTCTTCGCAGTAGCTAGCACAGGGCTATGTTTTGGATTTGTGCTGAAAGCAATGTTGGTAATGCAGGGATGTTCTCGCTATTGCTGAGCAGTGGTTACAGAGGGCCACGGCCTTTTCTGCTCCTCACAGCACCCCACCAGCGAGTGGGCTGGGGGTGCACACAGAGCTGGGAGGGGACACAACTGGGACAGCTGACCCCGACTGACCACAGGGATATTCCACACCGCATGACGTCACGCTCAGCAATAAAACTAGGGGAGAAGTTCATGAAGTTCATCGGGGGGATGCTGGTTGGGGACTGGCTGGCACTGGTCAGCTGGTGGTGAGCAATTATTCTCATTTGCATCACTTGTCTTTCTTGGGTTTTATTTCTCTCTCTTTGTTATTTTCCTTTTCATTGCAATTTATTTTATTTTTATTTATTTTATTTTAATTTTTTAAAATTTAGTTTACTTTATTTTATTCCAATTATTAAACTGTTCTTACCTCAACCCATGAGTTTTCTCACTTTTACCCTTCCAATTCTCTTCCCCCATCCCACTGTGAGGCGAAGTGAGCAAGCAACTGTGCGGCGCTTAGTTGCTGGCTGGGGTTAAACCACAACAGTCCTTTTTGGCACCCGAATGGTACTCAAAGGGTTTGAGATAATAACAGATTGACCAGAGCATATTAGAAAGGATTCATATCTGTTAACAGCTGTGGGTCACGGTATTGATTCATCTGTTCCTGTTACTAGTTTATCTGATTTGTGCCATGCTCTTTTTTTAGCTGTCCATGTTAAAGACTGGTGTTGGCTTTTGCAGTTTGCTGTGCTCTGTAGTGATTAGTGATATTTTGCCTGGGAGATTTATTATTAAAACACTGACCTTGAGTTTAATCTGGTATTTGGGCTCTGTACTGAAGCCATTACTTTACTTCGGGCACCATCCCATGGAGACAATTAACAATTATACTTCTTCCTCTGAGAGGTTTTTTGTGGAGGAAATACAGAATGGCACCTTCCCTATCTTCTTCTGTGATGTTTTCTCCCTCGTCACAATAACTTCTCAGTATCTTGAACATTTTTAGGTAGTTAAAATACTTCTATTGGTATTTCTTACAAATATTGCTTTAGTTTTGTCTAAGGTGAACAAGCAATTTAGGAATATAACCTATGCTCCGTGAGGGTACAGTCATGGGTGGCACCACATGTGGGAGCATATGGCAAGTATCTAGAGAATTTCTCACCTCCAATGGTCTTGAACTTCACTCCTGAACAAGTATAGGATCCTGATGAAGTGATACAATGTTTGGGAAAAAAAATGTCGTGGCTATTCCAAAGAGGCACAACTTACCTCACTGTGCTGGGCCCTGGCCAGCATCTACCAAACAGTGCTTGATACTATGCAGCACCCTCACGGAGAAGAGAGGGAAAGCATACCAGCAGCCTCTATGGCTAAACCAGATGCTCTATCAGTCCCCCTATAACTAAAAAGAAACAATGAAAGTGAAAGTCAGCTCCTTTAGTAAGGGATGAAGACGCTTCTCCTAAGAGGGAGCAGGAGAAAGAATCAGAAGGCAGCCTGTTCTGCAGCAGTGCAGTCACAGGAACAAGAGGAGGAAGAGACTAAAATCATAAATGAGACAGAAACCATCCAATCCCTACCCCTAAGTGAGCTGTGAGATGTGTGAAAAGATTTTATCTGTCAACGAGGTGATCTAATTCTCAGCTGTTTACTCTGGGATGCTGAGATATTGGGGTCAGTAGTCAGGAATTAGAGGGTAAGAAAGCCTGGCAGTTAGGACCCCTTGCTAAGGATAAGGCCATTGACAAAGAGGTTGGAAAAAAGGAAGGAGTTCTCAGTCCTTGGTGGCAATTCCTGTCAAGTGTGTGGGACAGGTATCCCTTCAAGGAAGAGCTTGCAAATTCCTGGAGCAAACGGACAAATACTGAGGGAGTTATCCAGTATCTGAGCAAATTAGGTGGATCGGAATCAGAGGTGATCTGTAACAACCTGGATGACACCCAGGCATCCAAAGACCCAGATGAAATCCAGTGCACTCAGTCCACGTGGTAAAAGTACGTATGAAAGGCACCAACGCCATACACCCACACCCTGGCGATAACGAGCTGGACAGACACAGAGGCACCAACTATGGATGAACGGACCAGACAACTCCAAAACATGAAGATAATCTTGCTTCCTCTATGTGGCCCTGTGTCTTGGCTGTGGACAAGACTGACCCAAAAAATGTCTGAACAAGCCGAGAAGGGTAGGTTTTCCTTGTGAACTCCAACCAAGGCCTCAGCTATTAAGAGTCAGCCTTTTTGTGTTCAAGGGAAAGGGTACACCGTGTGCAACCCTGTAGTTCTTCCTGCGTGCCCAGGGGGAGGACATGAGGAGGTAGGATGGTGAACCTACCTGGAGACTAGAAGCTCAAGTACAGGAACTGCAAGGAAAAACAACAGCCAAAAAGCATCCATCCAGGAAAATTAGTGTTCTAGTGTCTGTTGGGCAGAGTAGAACTGCTTGTACTTTTGACCCTGATGAAGGGAATTCTGTTTTGCAGTTACAAAAATTAAATAATGAAGACTCTGACTAGGAATAGAGACACTCTACCTTCATCCAGGTGGAGGAAAGGGACAATTGGGTTTACTGGTCTGTGTGGGTTCGATGGTCTGGCACATCAGCCCCACAGGAGCGTAAAGCTCTGGGGCACACTGGTGCACAGTGCACTCTAATACCATCAGATTACAAAGGGGCAGAATCCACCTGTATTTCTGGAGTGGTGGAAGGATCCCAAGAACTGTCAGTGTTAGAGGCTGAGGTAAGCCTAATTGGGAATGAGTGGCAAAAGCATCTTATTGTGACTGGTCTGGAAGCTCCATGTATCCTTGGCAAAGGCTACCTCGGGAGAGGGTACTTCAAAGACCCAAAAGGGTATTGGTGGGTTTTTGGTATAGCTGCCTTCAGTATGGAGAAGATTAAACAGCTGTCTCACTTGCCTGGTCTCTCAGAGGATCCATCTGTGGTGGGGTTGCTGCAAGTCAAAGAATGGTAGTTGCCAGTTGCTACCATGACAGCCCACCAGCGACAATATCGCACCAATAGAGACTCCCTGGTTCCCATCCATAAGTTGATCTGGTGACTGAAGAGTCAGGGAGTGATCAGTAAGACTCATTCAACATTTAACAGTCCCATATGGTCAAGGCAAAAATCTAACGGAGAGTGGAGGTTAACAGTGAACTATTGTGGCCTGAATGATGTCATGCTGCTGCTGAGTGCTGCTGTGCCGGACATGCTAGAACTCCAGTATGAACTGAAGTCAAAGGCCGCCAAATTGTATGCGCAATTGTTATCGCAAATGCATTTTTCTTGATCCCTTTGGCAGCAGGGTGCAGGCCACAGTTTGCTTTCACCTGGAGGGGTGTCTAGTATGCCTGGAATCGACTGCCCCAGGGGTGGAAACATGGCCCCACCATTTGTCGTGGACTGAGTGGGAACAAGGTGAAGCTTCTGAACTCCTGCAATACATTGATGGCATCATTGTATGGGCAACACAGTGGACGAACTGTTTGAGAAGGGGAGAAGAATAATCCAGATTCTTTTGATAGCTGATTTTGCTTTAAAGCAAAGTAAAGTCAAAGGACCTGCACAGGAAATCCAGTTTTTAGAAATAAAATGGCAAGATGGGTGTCATCATATCCCAATGGATGTGATCAATAAAATAACAGTTATGCCTCCACCAACTAAGAAAGAAGAAACACAAACTTTCTGAGGTGTCGTGGGTTTTTGGAGAATGCATATTCCAGGTTAAAGACTGATTGTAAGCCATCTCTATTGTGTGACCCAGAAGAAGAATGATTTTAAATGGGGCCCTGAGCAGCAGCAAGCCTTTGAACAAATTAAACAGGAGATAGTTCGTGCAGTAGCACTTCAGCCAGTCTGAACAGGATAAGATGTGAAAAATGTGCTGTACACCGCAGCCAGGGATAATGGCCTCACCTGGAGCCTCTGGCAGAAAGTGCCTGGAAAGCCTCGAGGTCAGCCTCTAGGGTTTGGAAGCTGGGGATATAAGGGATCTGAAGCCCATTACATTCCAACTGGAAAAGATATATTACCAGCATATTAAGGAATTTGAACCAGTTCAGAAGTAGTTGGTACTGAAGCATAGCTCCTTTTGGCAACTTGATTGCCTTTGCTTGGCTAGATGTTCAAAGGGAGGGTCCCCTCTACACATCATGCAACTGATGCCACATGGAGTAAGTGGCTCACACTGAAAATGCAACACGCCTGAATGGGAAACCTCGAACACCCAGGAATCCTAGAAGTGATCACGGAATGGCCAGAGGGCCAAGGCTTCAGGTGTTGCCAGACGAAGTGACTTGTGCTGAAGAGGCCCCTCTATATGATAAATTACCAGAAATTAAAAGCAATGTGACCTGTTGACAGATGGATCCTGTCATATTGTGGGAAAATATCGAAGGCGGAAAGCTGCTGTGTGGAATCCTACATGACAAGATGCAGAAACTGCTGAAGGACAAGGTGAATCAAGCCAGTTTGCAGAGGTGAAAGCCATCCAGCTGTCTTTAGATATTGCTGATTGAGGAAAATGGCCAGTACTTTCTCTCTATACTCACTCATGGATGGTGGTAAATGGTCTGTGGGGGTGGTTGCAGCAATGGAAGCAGAGCAACTGGCAGTGCAGAGGTAAACCTGTCTGGGCTGCTGAATTATGCAAGATATTGCTGCTCAGGTAGAGAACCTGGTTGTAAAAGTGTATCACATAGATGCTCACATACCCAAGAGTCGTGCCACTCNCAGTGCAGAGGTAAACCTGTCTGGGCTGCTGAATTATGCAAGATATTGCTGCTCAGGTAGAGAACCTGGTTGAAAAGTATATCACATAGATGCTCACACACCCAAGAGTCGTGCCACTGAAGAACTTTGAAACAATGAGCAGGTAGACCAGGCTGCTAGAATTGAAGTGGCTCAGGTGGATCTGGACTGGGAACATCGAGGGTGAGCTATTTATACATCTATGGGCCCATGGCACATCAAGACATTTAGGAAGGGATGCAACATACAAGTGGGCTCATGATCAAGGGCTGAACTTGACTATTGATATCATCACACAGGTTACCTATGAATGTCAAACGTGCATCATAATCAAAGAAGCTAAGCAGCTAAAGCCTTTTTGGTGTGGAGGACGATGGCTGAAATATCAACATGGGGAAGCCTGGCACACTGATTATATCACAGTACCACAAACCTGCCGTGGCAAGCACCACGTGCTTACAGTGGTGGAAGCAACTGCTGGATGGTTGGAAACACACCCTGTGACCCATGCTACTGCCTGGAATACTATCTTGGGCCTTGAAAAGCAATTTTTATGGCAACACGGCACCCCTGAAAGAACTGAAACAGACAATAGGACTCATTCCCAAAACAACCTCATAAACATCTGGGCCAAGGAGCATGGCATTGACTGGATGTATCACGTCTCCTGTGATGTACCACCCTCCGGGAAAATTGGATGATACAATGGACAGTTAAAAAATACACTGAGAGCTATGGGTGCTGGGACATTCAAGAGTTGGGATACACATTTAGCAGAAGCCAGTTGCTTTGTGAACACTAGACGATCTGCCAGTCGACCTGGCCCTGCCCAATTAAAACCCCTGCATGGTGTGGAAAGAGATAAGACCCCTGTAGTACATATAAGGAACTTGTTGGGGAAAACAGTCTCGGTTATGCCTGCCTCTGGAAAGGGTAAACCTATTTGTGGGATTGTTTTTGCTCAAGGACCTGGGTGCACGACAGTTACCTGGACTGCAGAGAAGGCCAGAGCACCAAAGCACGGCCAGAAACGTAGGATACGCGTGTCCACAGTTCTGGCTAGAAAGGAATTTATCAGAGAGAAATCAGAACACGGGGAAATAAAAACAAAATCAACATGTTTCACCAGCAAAGGATGGTGAAGTGTGAATTTGGGCTGCGCTAACGTCAATGCAGGTGGGCTTTTACCCCAGAGCGGTGGGAGGCCCCCAACCTGCTTGGGGCAAGCTGCTGCCAGGTGTGCAAACACCACGGCTGCCTCATCCGCAGGTCTGCTTCCCTGTTTCCTCACCCAGGTAATGGATGCTGTTGTCCTGCCTCATGAGGAAAACGAATGGCCCCGTGCACGTGGCTGGCACCTGTGAAAGCCACTTTCCTCCTCTAACCTGTTTGATCACGGCACGTGTATAATATATGACGTGTGCTTTATTGGCTTGGAAAATCCTTGTAATTAAGTCATATTAATCAAGTTATTGGCATTGAAAACTGCATGAAACCGACAAAAGAAGAATCGCACTGCGAATAGGAGTGTCTCACAGAGTCAACCTGTGTCTTTGCACGGGAATGATTTCCAGATGACTCCTTCAGCCGGGAATGCTTTCTGAGGGGGAAGCATTCTGCCCTGGCAGAGGTTGCACACCTGTGAAGGGCAGCACTTGGACATCCCATCCAGTTTCAAGCACATCATCAGTACTTCACAGGTAATTAAAAATATTTTACGTTCTTTTCTCTTCTGGGTTGGAATTAATTTTCCCCTCTGCTCTCTCTGAAGGGATGTCAAAGATAAGAGGTACGGATGTGGCAGAGAAGCAGAAAGCTGCATGCCGAGGGAGCTGCCAGGGACCGAGGGGTTTGTACAAGCTCTGCCACCGATTTGCTCTTCAGCAAGCTGGTGTCTCTCCACTGGCTTTTTGCTTTAGAGCTGCAGTGCCCTTGGGATATCGGCTGTGCTTGTATCGCACTTCCAGCATTAGCTATTGCTGGGTGAACTGCTTCCCAAATGAAGGGACATAGTACTCATAAGGGCTGCAAGTCCAATATAAACACAACACACTGTGTCCAGAAGCGAGCTGGGTTCACCAGCAAACATACTGGAGAACCATGGGTCTGAACACTGCTGCAATGCACACAGCAAGGGATTGCAGACAAAGCCTTCATCTGAGGGCATTTGGAGCCCACCTCTGGACTCCTAAAGGGTTTGGATTAAACTCTAATGAAGAGAGAGACGAACTCTGCTCTGCCCCCACCGGCTCCTCGGGGCTTGCCTACTCACTTGGCAATGTAGACACGGTCGAAGGTGGAGGATCCCGGCCGCTGGAAGCCCTTGCTGTTGCAGTGTTTGCTTTCATGCTCCACTTTGCTAGCAAAAAAAGCTGTTAAAAAAACCACAAAGTATTCAATCTGAGATGTAATTTGGAGATATTGCAGAAGCTGGGTTCTGTGGGCTCAGGTCTGTTCTCATGAGCATTCAGGTTGTACTGCAGGAGGCGGGTGCATGGAGGTGCAGGATGTGGCCAGAGTGCTCACCGTGTCACCGAGATATAACCAAATCCTCTGAGCAAGACAGCAGTGGAATGTGACCTCAGACATCCCCACATGTTCACATGTGACTGGCAGCAAGCTCTCACCTCTGAGCCTGCTTCATCCCCGCGCTGCACTTCTGGCAGCCCACATGTCTGTCTGCTGCGGAAGTACCGACCAGATCCAGTCATTTTTACCCGCAGTAAGCAAAAAAGCTTTCTACTCAGAGCTGCCAAACCCAATTCTTGCTCTCTAATAGAGCAGGGAGACAAGGGAGTCTTTTCTCTCTTAGTGATACCCATTCACCAACCCAGGGACATCCTGCAGGGCTGGTTCATTTTCCAGAAAGGCCCATTGAAAACCTGGACCTGATGGCTGATATCCATGTGCCCATGTTGTGTGTATCCTCCTTTTAAGCAACAGTGTTGAGTCAGGGTGTTAGCTGCTGCAAAAGCACAGCACCTCAAGATAATGTATCATGCGTGTGACAAACGCGTTTTGTCTGATGAGACTAAACCAGAGACCATCAATCATGCGTCTAAATACGCCAGACTGAGCTCTGACAGGCTACAAGCTGCAGGATTTGTATTACCATGCATCCCATCTCAGTGTACCCAAATCACTCCATGGTTTAGAATATTAACCAAAGATATACATAAAAGATATCCCATCAGAAAAGATATTATTATAACAATAGAAGTATAATTTGATAAGCTGCAAGATTTCATCCCTGGAATCTGAAGAGTTACCTCTTTTTTCCCCCCGCTGATGCTATAAGTAGGTCTTTTGTACTTCTCTTGCCTTCACTAAAACCTACCGAGTTTTTTGCCTTCCAGTATCAAGTGATTGCCTAGGTACATACAGCCTTTCTCCAGAAAAACCCGCAGTGCTTTAAGGCAGCATCCCCACTCTGAGCCAGGCTGCAGACCCTCCCACTGCCACCAGCACAGTGCACTGGCCAGCTCCGAGAGGACCCGGCCCTGGAGGACCCAGAGCAGTCACTGTGCAGTGGCANGCAGCATCCCCACTCTGAGCCAGGCTGCAGACCCTCCCACTGCCACCAGCACAGTGCACTGGCCAGCTCCGAGAGGACCCGGCCCTGGAGGACCCAGAGCAGGCACTGTGCAGTGGCACAGCCACCGACAGCTCTCAGCATCTCCACCCGCTCGCCACACCAGCCTTTGGAGTGGGGTTATTAACCTGCCTACAGGGTCTGAGAGGACCTCGTTGAAGAAGACCAGATTGAATGGGGTTTTTTTGTCCAGGGCAAAGCTGCAGTGATGGGAAACCACTTCCTGTGGGTCTGGAACCGCCTGGCTTACTGGGATATGTAGCATGCCTTCTCCCTTCCTTTTAGCATGTATGTGAAATCACTAGAAGATGCCACAGCTTCAGAGAAAGACAAGAGTAAGCTATATATCTCTCCCTGTCTGCTGCTGCAGGTGCTGCCACTTCCCAAATGCCAGCATGCTGCTGCAGAGAGGCTCCATGACAATGAGAGCTATCAGGCTGACACAGACATGTCCAACATGACAGTGGTCACCAAGGACAAGAGCTTGGAAGTGCCAGTGGTGACACTTCTGGTGCACAGCCTCTGGGATCAGGACTGGGCAGGCCTGGGTGTGCTGGGTCTTCTGGGAAGGATCTGGCTACGGAGGACCAGGCATCTGTTCTGTCAGCTCTTGCCACCTCTGACGTGGTGTATGGATCCTTTGTCAAAGAACTGAGCAGTAACACAAAGGACAAAGTTAGGGTTATCATGTACACAAGCACCATGGATGAGGAGCAGGCTTTGTCTCACCTCTCTCCAGAGACATTGAGGAGCGTTGAGAAGATAGATGTTTTCCTTCTGTAAACAGTGGGCGACAGCCGGAAACAGAAGAAAAGCACCTCAAGAGGTCAATCCATCCCACAGACACCTACCGGCATGAGAGAAACTGCCCCACTGAAGTGCTGATCTTTCTCCATTGACTCAAAAAAGAGCTTAGACAACCACCTCACATAAGGTGTCCACCTCTTAGCTAGCGAAAATTCCTGGGTCGATTACCTCCAATGCACCCACAACTGCTGTATTTCCTCAGGACCTCATGGACTCCCAAGGTGAGGTGGTGAATCGGAGCGGAACATCTCAGCATCGTATGGAAAGGTGAGCTTTTTGCCCTGAGAGTGGCTACCTCGTTCTGTGGCTCCTTAGCTCTGTCAACCTCATACACCCTGCAGGCTCTCAAAATCTTCCCAGAAGGTAGCCCAAGAAATGAGTCCTGGCTGCCTGAGGCTCAGCTGGGCTGAAGTTCTGCAAAGAACAAGAGCAGACCTGACAGATCACCTCCAAGGGTGGCCCTCGCTGCAGGTCTGGACTCCCATCTCAGCAGTGTTGGGCTACTTTTAACCTGGCACTGGGGAAAAGGAGGCCACCACGTGAATCAGCTTGCAACTCCATGCTTACATTTCCTGCTCTTTAGGCTGAACCTCAAGGCAAGATGGTCGTTTCACAAGTTGGCATGCGATGAGTAAGCGGAGCTGGGCTGGAGCTGAGGGGTTTAATTCAGCTCAGCCGCACCAGGAGGTGGTGCCCTGAGCCTGAACCACCACAGTGCCACTCTGGTCAAGTTAACGTGCAAGAGCTCAATCCAAGCCTGGTTGTTTCACAAGTTTGTGCCAACAGAAACTGTGCGCTGCCGCTCCAACCTAGCAAGTGCTGGCAAACGTGCAGGACTGCCCCTTCTTTCCATTGACTTTACTTTGCTTCCTCCATCCCAATCTGCTCAGCGATGACCACTGATTTGCCCTGAAAGCTGCTGAATTGCAACATCTCTCTGATGCAAGAACAAAACCTAAAGCTACATGTGTGACTCAGCGTCATCCGGCCACATGAGTCATTCTGTACAGTATGGAGATTCCCAACATGAACAAGGTGACAGTAAATGGACATCAGACTGCGGCAGCACCACAGCCCACCTCTGGCTTCAGGAATAACAGCATTCACTCAAACTGTTTTCTAATCCTGCACCAGATACAGAAAAGCACATAAACACAAATTTACATGGTACTAACCTCATATGCTTAAAGAGTCAAGCGGATGCCCAAGTGCTTTGCTGAACCACAGCCACAGCAAGAGTTCAATACAACTGATATCTCTTGACAAGCATTTCTACTGCCTTAATTATTGCATTCATTGCAGGACTGCATATGAGTCCAGTCTTTCTAGACAGAAAGCCTGGGAGGAGGGAATCAGATGATGCAAGGTCTGAAATAATGGTTTAGGGCTGTGTGTCACTTGTTCTTGGCACACCAAGTCCTCCGCAAGCGTTGCGCTGCTCATGTGCAGCACTTGGGTCAATAAACTCACAGACAAATTTCCATGAGATGAAAATGCATGTCAGGCTGGAAGGCAAATGCCCAAGTTTCAGAGCGAAAAGAAAATACTCTGTATATAAAGTAATTTGGTTAAATAGCGAGATATGTATATTGGACACATTTTTAAAATTGCGGGACGTGCTCTGATCCAGATGTGACATATTCTGATGATGTCATACGCTGTGCATTTACCAGACAACAGCAGNCCACTGATTTGCCCTGAAAGCTGCTGAATTGCAACATCTCTCTGATGCAAGAACAAAACCTAAAGCTACATGTGTGACTCAGCGTCATCCGGCCACATGAGTCATTCTGTACAGTATGGAGATTCCCAACATGAACAAGGTGACAGTAAATGGACATCAGACTGCGGCAGCACCACAGCCCACCTCTGGCTTCAGGAATAACAGCATTCACTCAAACTGTTTTCTAATCCTGCACCAGATACAGAAAAGCACATAAACACAAATTTACATGGTACTAACCTCATATGCTTAAAGAGTCAAGCGGATGCCCAAGTGCTTTGCTGAACCACAGCCACAGCAAGAGTTCAATACAACTGATATCTCTTGACAAGCATTTCTACTGCCTTAATTATTGCATTCATTGCAGGACTGCATATGAGTCCAGTCTTTCTAGACAGAAAGCCTGGGAGGAGGGAATCAGATGATGCAAGGTCTGAAATAATGGTTTAGGGCTGTGTGTCACTTGTTCTTGGCACACCAAGTCCTCCGCAAGCGTTGCGCTGCTCATGTGCAGCACTTGGGTCAATAAACTCACAGACAAATTTCCATGAGATGAAAATGCATGTCAGGCTGGAAGGCAAATGCCCAAGTTTCAGAGCGAAAAGAAAATACTCTGTATATAAAGTAATTTGGTTAAATAGCGAGATATGTATATTGGACACATTTTTAAAATTGCGGGACGTGCTCTGATCCAGATGTGACATATTCTGATGATGTCATACGCTGTGCATTTACCAGACAACAGCAGTGGCTTAAACAATGGTCAAGAGGATGGGGTCAGGCTCTTCTCAGTGGCACCCCACGACAGGACAAGGGGCAACGGGCACAAACTGGAGCACAGGCAGTTGCACCTGAACATGAGGAGAAACTTCTTTACTGTGAGGGTGCCAGAGCCCTGGCACAGGCTGCCCAGAGAGACTGTGGAGTCTCCTTCTCTGGAGACATTCAAAACCTGCCTGGATGCGTTCCTGTGCACCCTGCTCTGGGGGCACCTGCTTTAGCAGGGGGGTTGGACTGGATGGTCTCTGGAGGGCCCTTCGAACCCCCACCATTCTGTGATTCTGTGATTCTGTGATTCTGTGATGTGGCATTTAGTGCCTGTGTCAAAACTAAACCAGTCTGCATCTCCTTTTTCTTGCTCTTCTGGCAGCCAGGGTTATGCTGGGACTCCTGCCACTTCCCCTCTCTGCAGCAGCCCAAGAATAGCCCATTTCCTTGGACCAAACATGCAGTTTGCGCTCAGTGGGAATCTCCCATTCATACCAAGAAGGCTTCACAGAAGATTTCTTGCATTTGCGTTAGTCCCCCATGTCACGGCTGACCCTCCTTGAACCTGGGCTATCTCAGTGCACCTGGGACAAAACTCACTGTATTCTGAGCAGAATTTCCTGCTGAAATGATTAAGTATTCGTAAGAGATGATGATCAAGATAAAATCAGATTTGCACAAGAGAGAAACTTGTTTTACTTTAAAAATCCTGATGAACATTAGCGACTACAGAGATCTGAATAAGAGCTAAAAAAGGAAACTTCTTCATTGCAGGAAATGCGCAGTGTTCTTGGGACCACAGTTAATTGAGATTAGTTGGACCGTAGGACCTGGAGATGCAGGAAAGCAGGAGAGCTGCCTGCCCACAGACAACCCAAACAGACTCCTCTGACGAGTCAGTGCAGTTTTGCCCCCTTTGCCCAACTCCATGCAAAGGTCTGACCCACTGCAGCCCCCCAGGGTTCCCAGGCCCTGGCCATGGAGGGAGGGCTCCAACTGGAGAGCAGCCCTGGCTGCCCACATCAGGGCTTTTAGCCAGGAAAGGAGATCTCAGCCATCAAATCGAAATGCATGTTTTCACAGGGTCCCCCAGCGCATTAGTCCTTCCAGTAGCTGACATACGTATAACAGACTCATTCTAGAATATCACAGAGTAGGACCACGCAACTGCCAAGATACTGCAACAATGGCATGCAAAAGTATATGCTTAGAAGACCATTTCTAAAGCCAAAGTCATGTCTGACCACACACGCACTTATGTCTGGTTAAGACATTATCTATCCAAAGATCAGATCAGCATACATCATCCTGAATTTTTCTCAGCTCCCTTTTAAGCCCTTAAATAAAGGCTTATGTTTGTCTTACCGTTCTGGACAACACTTATCAAGGTGACAATGGCAAGCAGGACAATGCTTCCCAGGGTTTCCTGGTCCATCTTGCGAGCAGGCTTTCGGGGTGGACGGTGCAGCCTCCGGACGCAGCTCAGCCCTACAAGCACAGAAGCAGGAAGTGAAGGTCTCTCTTATCTTGAACCGTAAAACACTTCCTATGGCTTCACAGGAGAGTGGCAGCACCCTCAGCTCGGGTGCCTGCCCGAGCAACACAGTTGCAGGCTCACTCACTCATCATATACAGATGAAGCCCGGAGAAACAAGAGATTGTATGTCTGTGACCTATGAGGACATATAATGTGGAAAGATATCTATTGACCTTCCTGCACAAGAGCAAAATAGCAACCTTGATATCTAAAGTATGCCTGAGCATTTGGCTAGTGGTGTGGAACAGCAGAAAGGCTGGAAGAGACCAGACAGGCTATCATGTCATTGCCTGTGAGTGCCCGACCACCCCACAAGTAGCCAGTAGGAGAAATAATGTTGGTGAGTCTCAATAACACTGCTGCTCTCAGATGTGTGCCCTCCCTGCTCACATCTCCATCAGCTTCTCCAGTGAAGAGATCCCAGGTCTCCAGGTCACAACCAAAAGCTCCTGATCCGTCTGGCGTATTTGAATGGGCAGTACGCAAATGCTGTGAGCATCGTGAGTGGGCACAGGAATACGTCTTTCATTACCAGGGATGGACCCTGCATCCTTCCCTCTACAAATAATTCCCAGGAAGACGGTGACAGCTGCCAGCATTCAGCATTTTACAGGCTCAGACTACACAGTTGTACCCCAATTTTAGTAGTCGAAGCCCAATATGGTTGAACATAATTGCTGCACCACGTTCACACCTCAACTTCAACGCCATGACACAGATGGCAGGGAAGCACAGGCTGCCGTGTTGGACTGCTGTGGAAGGTCCCGCAGCTTCTGTCAGATCACTGGGAAGCATCCTCATCCAAAGTGCACATCGCTTGCCGACCGTAACCACTCTGCTCCCTTTTGCCCATATTCTGATGGGGAAAAAGCCTAATGAAAAATCCTTACCTTTAGTAGGGATTTAACACTAATAAAAGTAATATTTTCACTGGACTGAGCCCCGGACAACTTTTGTCCCATCTGTCTGCCTGTCTGTCCTCCACCACATGCTATCCAGAAGGTCCGAGTGCCACCCAGCATTCAAACCATGGCCAGATAACTGGTTACCTCTCTCGGGATGGGACGCAGCCCGGTAGGACTTGCCAGCAGGTGCCAAGCTGCGGAATCCATCTTGTTCAAGGGGGACACATTTACCTACAATGGTGTTTTTATTCACTCTCTGTCATGCAAATTATTATCATCTGCACTACTAGATATGGAAAACTCTCAGGTACTTTGGGTACAAGCAAATATATAGAAACATGCTGGCTGAGAGGTAGGTGATCAACATAGTAAGTTGTGACCTGTGAACAGAAGGTGGCTGTCTTTCTAGGATACTTCGCCTATAGTCCATGTAGACACAACTGTGTGATCAGCAAGGCTATAACTAGTATCTGTGTTGAGATTTGGCTATTTATTAGGCCAAATGCTTTTATAAGGACTCAAGTTCTCTTTTTCCCCACAAAATGGCCTCTTCTTACTTCAGCATCAAAGTTTATGTTTTGTGGTCTACTGAGCGCAGGATCACAGCTGGTATTTAAGGATGGTATTTAATGCTAAGCTTCAACTAATCTCCTGAAGAGGAAAACCCATTACCTAAAAGTGGTTACGGAATTAAGACAAAAGAGGAATATTGTCCAAGCGGAGACCAGGGCCATGATCACGAAGAAAGGACCTGTGCATGGACATGGTCAGGCAAGAGGGAGCTGCTGACAGGAGAGGGCGAAGGAGACAGCACAGGTCCTGAGGGCATCCACAGCAGGAAGACTCCCAGCCGCCCTCCCACAGCAGACACCGATTCTTCTCTTTCTTTTGCTTGTTTTACATCGGTATAAACCTACCAGGCAGCTTGAGGCTTGCTTTTACAAGGGGCAGTAAAAGCAGATGAGCCTGCTTTAAGATCTTCTCCAACTTGCCGCAAAAACGCACACGCTTCCCTGCTTTCAAAGACTTCCCAAAGGTGGCTCCAGTTTGGCAGGAGTCTCATATTAAAGCAGGTGGGAATCAGGTTGCTAAGGTCTGAAGTTGCCATAATGCCAAGAAAAAAAAACAAGCCACCCCCATCTGCAGGCCCGGTTGCAAGGGCTGGGCTGTCGATGCCTTCGCTTTCTCCTCATCACACTCTTTGTTTTCCAACTCGTTGCTTTCCTGCCGCTCAGCGCCTCTCACGGCATCCTCGTCCCCACTTTGCTGTTCTGCTCTGCCCCTTCCAATTGCCGCCTGTCCCCTGGCACTGCAGAAACTGCCGGTGGCACCAGCACTTTGCTGGAAACGCAGACCATTACTTCCTCTTGCTGAAGCTCACTCCAAAGACATCCCTCACATATGCATGGAGAAAAATAGGGCTTTACTGTCCTCCCTG
>VZSC01007192.1:178006-194640 GCA_013398225.1 Steatornis caripensis | reverse complement strand
AAAAAAAAAAAAACCCCCGAAAAAAAAAAAAAAAAAAAAAAAAATCCATGGCATCAACTCCAGGGCTTTCTGAGCTGATTTCTGGGTGTGCAGGGAGAAAACAGCTTTGCCAGCAAGAATCTGTTTGGTATGGTTGCCTTAAAATAAGAACTGCAGAGGTTTTGGGTTTTTTTAAGTGCAACATCACTCTGGGGTATCTGCGTAAGGAAAAGCAGAGGAAATCAAGAGGGTATGAGATACACGGAAGAAGCCCTGGCCCTTTACCACAGCAGAGCAACACTGTTGTAAATATAGTCAGACAGACCAGAAACCCCTTGCAGGGAGGAATATTACCTTTTTGTACCCCTCGACACTGGAGTAGCTGCAGAATGGAAGGAGGTTTTGGCAACTTTTTTGCAATTTAAGGAATTGCCTTGGCAAGGGAGGGCTAAGGTGGGGCCAAAAATGACTCCACAAAGAGCTTCTGCCATATCTACACATTAAACTGTTCCCTCTCCCCGAGACCTAAACATCTGGGTGGCTCTTGCCTCCCCGTCTTTTGCAGGATACACCCAGGATCACTGTCTGGGTCAGGCAAAGTTGGGACCTCTGGAAAACCCTGTCCACCTCAGAGAAAGATTGGTGCAAGACATCTCTGTCGTATCCCACTTGGCTGTTTGAAATAGAGGATATTCTCAAGTAGGCAACCCCCCCAAAAATGGGAGGAGGGATGGACACCTCAGTGTACAGTGTCTGCATCTGCTGTAACCCCCCCAGTTGTGGTCAGTGCTCTCCAGGCACAGGTAATTCCATGCTTCAGCAGCTGCTGTCAGACCCCAGCCCTTCTGCTTGCCGCGTCGCTATTTGACATCCCCATCTTCTGTCTGAGGAAGATAACCTTGACACACTGAGCCATGAAGCTCATGAAAATGTGCAAAGCCAGCGAGCTTTTCCAGCAGCACTGCGAGGCTTCCTGCACATTAATCTCCTCCTCTGGAAATCTTGAACAGCCAGTCAAAATAATCCTGTTGTAGAATTGCTTTCATACTGAAGAGGAAAGGACTGGGAACACAGATCTATAAATATCTTTTGGGATGTTCATCTCTCCTCTCATGCACTCCGCTCAGTGCTCGGTTGCAAGGACGCCAATGAAAGTGTGTCTCCTAATAAAATCAAAGCTGCTTCTGTGAAGTCCCTCTACATAAATGTCAGGCGACACACAGCCATCATGCTTTATCACAAATGCAACGGGACACAAGCCCCTTGGATGGCTTGGTGAATATTAGCACTGTGCTTTGCAAATGTAAACTGCCACAGAACCACCAAATACACGGTACATATACGTACGTGTGTGTGACCACCTGCCGACACGTCAGTCTGCTTCAGCATTGCATCCTTTCCAAAGCAAAACCCCCGAAGGAAAGCATGAACAGAGCTGGAAACATGACGTGCAACACGAAGAAAAGGGCGACGCTGCAGGTTTTTAAATGCTGGCTTCATTTTGTGGGGATAGTCAGAGCGCCGCCTCGAAAACCTCTCCTTCTCCACATTTCCCAGACTTCATCCGTTTCATTACTGTCTCCGTACTCCATTTGTCTGGATTCAGCTCAAAACACAGCACTTAAGACTGAGCCCGTAGACCCTCTGGGCCTCTGAAGCAGCCTCCTCCTCACCCGCTGTGCCTCTCCCACTGCTCTCCCAAACAACACTTGCCTTTTTGTATGAGCGCTGCACTTCACCCTCGGGTCCATTTCTGCAGCATCCCCCCGTCTCTGGCCACCCTAACGTTACCGAGTTTGTGCACCGGGGCTCATCTTCCCCAGAGCAGCTGTTTGGGCTTGTCTTTGTTAAATTTAGTCGGGCTGAGCCTGGAGCCTTGCTGCAGCGTAGATCAATTTCAATCCGAGCCCCTCCACCGGGATGCTGGAAACCCAGCAGATTCGGTATTTTCTCTGCCATTGGGAGACTGGAGAATTGAGCGGGGCCCAGTACAGCCCCTTCTGAGGCCTTTTTGGAAAAGCCTCCCGGAATTCCCAGGAAACTTGATTAATAGGGTTTGAGCGGTGCCCAATGAGTGGCAGAGCCACCTCGTGGGGATCTTCTCTCTGTCATCTCTCCCTCCCTTGCTTACAAGAAGCAGCTTCTCAGCAGCCATTGTGATACCATGTGGTGTCACTGTGGTGGCCTCCAGACAGCCCCGGCAACCAGCCACCCTGTCACAGGAGGAGATTCACAGAATCACAGAGGGGTTGAGGTGGGAAGACACTTCTGGAGGTCATCTGGTCCAACACTCCTGCTCAGGCTGGGCCACCTAAAGCCAGTTGCTTAGGACCATGTCCAGGTGGCTTTTGAACTTATNCTCCCACTGCTCTCCCAAACAACACTTGCCTTTTTGTATGAGCGCTGCACTTCACCCTCGGGTCCATTTCTGCAGCATCCCCCCGTCTCTGGCCACCCTAACGTTACCGAGTTTGTGCACCGGGGCTCATCTTCCCCAGAGCAGCTGTTTGGGCTTGTCTTTGTTAAATTTAGTCGGGCTGAGCCTGGAGCCTTGCTGCAGCGTAGATCAATTTCAATCCGAGCCCCTCCACCGGGATGCTGGAAACCCAGCAGATTCGGTATTTTCTCTGCCATTGGGAGACTGGAGAATTGAGCGGGGCCCAGTACAGCCCCTTCTGAGGCCTTTTTGGAAAAGCCTCCCGGAATTCCCAGGAAACTTGATTAATAGGGTTTGAGCGGTGCCCAATGAGTGGCAGAGCCACCTCGTGGGGATCTTCTCTCTGTCATCTCTCCCTCCCTTGCTTACAAGAAGCAGCTTCTCAGCAGCCATTGTGATACCATGTGGTGTCACTGTGGTGGCCTCCAGACAGCCCCGGCAACCAGCCACCCTGTCACAGGAGGAGATTCACAGAATCACAGAGGGGTTGAGGTGGGAAGACACTTCTGGAGGTCATCTGGTCCAACACTCCTGCTCAGGCTGGGCCACCTAAAGCCAGTTGCTTAGGACCATGTCCAGGTGGCTTTCGAACTTATCCAAGGATGGAAACTCCACAACCTCCCTGGGCAACCAGTGCCAGTGCTCCGTCACCCTCTCAGTATAAAGTGTTTCCTGATGTTCGGTGCGAACCTCCTGTGTTTCAGTTCGTGCTCATTGCCTCTGGTCCTGTCACTGGGCACCACTGAAGAGAGCCTGGCTCCATGCTCTCTGCACCCTCCCTTCAGGTATTTCTACACGTTGATAAGATCCCACTGAGCCTTCTCTTCTCCAGGCTGAACAGTCCTAGCTCTCTCAGTCTTGCCTCACAGGAGAGATGCTCCAGTCCCTTCATCATCTTTGTGGCCCTTCATTGCGCTCTCTCCAGAATGCCCACATCTCTCTTGTGCCAGGGATCCCAGAACTGGACCAGCACTCCAGCTGTGGCCTCACCAGGGGGTAGTAGAGGGGAAGGATCACCTCCCTTGACCTGCTGGCAACCCTTCTCCTAATGCAGCCCAGCATACCTTTTGCCACCTTTGCTGCAAAGGCACATTGCTGGCTCATGTTCGACATGGTGTCCATCAGGAACCTCAGGTCATTTTCAGCCAAGCTATTTTCCATCTAGGTGGCTCCCAGCACNGGCAACCAGTGCCAGTGCTCCGTCACCCTCTCAGTATAAAGTGTTTCCTGATGTTCGGGGCGAACCTCCTGTGTTTCAGTTCGTGCTCATTGCCTCTGGTCCTGTCACTGGGCACCACTGAAGAGAGCCTGGCTCCATGCTCTCTGCACCCTCCCTTCAGGTATTTCTACACGTTGATAAGATCCCACTGAGCCTTCTCTTCTCCAGGCTGAACAGTCCTAGCTCTCTCAGTCTTGCCTCACAGGAGAGATGCTCCAGTCCCTTCATCATCTTTGTGGCCCTTCATTGCGCTCTCTCCAGAATGCCCACATCTCTCTTGTGCCAGGGATCCCAGAACTGGACCAGCACTCCAGCTGTGGCCTCACCAGGGGGTAGTAGAGGGGAAGGATCACCTCCCTTGACCTGCTGGCAACCCTTCTCCTAATGCAGCCCAGCATACCTTTTGCCACCTTTGCTGCAAAGGCACATTGCTGGCTCATGTTCGACATGGTGTCCATCAGGAACCTCAGGTCATTTTCAGCCAAGCTATTTTCCAGCTAGGTGGCTCCTAGCACGTACTGGTGCATGGGGTTGTTCCTCTCCAGGTGCAGGGCTTTGCACTTCTTGTTGAACTTCATGAGGTTCTTGTCAGCCCATTTCTCAACCCTGTTGTGGTCCCCCTGGATGGCAGCACAACCCTCTGGCATATAAGCCAGAAAGTATGAGTCTCTGAGTTTGGTGTTATCTGCAAAATCGCTCAGGGTACACTCTGCCCCATCATCCAGATTATTAATGAAGATGTTGAACAGGATAGGACCCAGTATTGATTCCTGGGGTACACCACTAGTTACTGGCCTCAGACTGATCACCACCCTCTGGTCCTGGCCATTCAACCGGTTTTCAATCCACCTGTCTACTCATTCAGCCTGTACATGAACAGCTTCTCTGTCAGGATCTTACAGGAGATAATGTCAAAGGCCTTACTGAAGTCCAGGTAGATAATATCCACTGCTGTCTCCTCATCTACCAGGACATCACTTCACCATAGAAGTTTATCAAGTTGGTCAAGCGTGATTTCCCCTTGGTGAAGCCATGCTGACGGCTCCTGATGATTCCTTTTTCCTTGATGTGCCTGAAAATGGTTTCCAGCATTAGCTGTTCCACCACCCTCCCAGGGACTGAGGTGAGGCTGACCAGCCTGTAGCTCCCTAGGTCCTCCTTCTTGCCCTTCTTGCAGATGGGGGTGACGTGCTTTCCTCCAGTCCTTTGGCACTTCTCCCAGTTGCCATGATCAATCAAAGATGATCAAGAGTGGCCTTGCAATGACATCTGCCAGCTCCGTCAGCACTTGTGGGTACATCCCATCAGGGCCCAAGGACTTACATATGTGCAGGTTGCTTAAGTATTCCCTGACCTGATCCTCATCCACCAAGCGTACGTCTTCCTTACTCCAGCTTCTCCCCTCTGTCTCTGGGACCTGGGATTCCTTAAGGCAGATTACACTACCTCAGTATGGTTTGGTTTTCATGACTCACGTTAGCTGTCATTATCACCTTACTACCTTTCAGGTGGCTGCAAATTGGTTGTTTAATAATTCATCTAATAGATTTTTTCAGAGTTGAAGCGAGGCTGCCTCAGCCACCGTTTCCCTTCTGCTCCCCTTTAAGACGTTTCTTTTGCCCAGACTCATTTCTGTTAGCGTTTCCACTTTCCATTAACTCTTGCAAGTAATTATCACTGGTCTTGAAATGTTGTGGGATGAATTTTATCTTTTGTTCCTCAAGTCTCTGGTCACAACCGGTCCTTTTAACACTGAAATTATGGAAAGAAAATACGTCGGATACTTTGGCCGTGTATTAAGTAATAGGTGGACGCTCGTTTTTGCTTTCCTTGTCCTTGGCATATTCTCACGGAGCTTTCTCTTGCCGGCTGGTCTGTCTCTGACAAAAGCTGTCAGGCGCCCGCCCACGGTTGTCTTGCCAATAGACACAACTTTAAATTTTTTTCTGCTTGCCTACCGTTTCCCTCTCCCTTGCTCCTATGGGAAAGGCCACAGAAGCAACGGGGCAAAAAAGGGAAGGAATTTTCTTCCGATTACAAAAGCGAACAGGCACCGGAGCCGGTGATTAGAAAAACCCAGCCCACCACGGCAGTCCCGAAGCGCTGCAGGAGCAGCGGCAGGCACACCAAGCGAAGCTCCCCCGGGACGCCGTCCCAGGGCGGAACCGTTTCGCCGCGCGGGTGACCCGGGCAGTGCCCGTCGCGCCGATCAGGTGCGGCTCGGCGGGCCTCGGCTGCAGCGCGTCTCTGTGGCGCAATCGGTTAGCGCGTTCGGCTGTTAACNGTTTCCGTAGTGTAGTGGTTATCACGTTCGCCTAACACGCGAAAGGTCCCCGGTTCGAAACCGGGCGGAAACACCACTTTTTCGTTCCCTTTCTCCCCGCGATGTGTCTCTGCGGACGACCGTTTTGCCCGTTCCTCCTTGAAAACCCGCCCCCGCTCGCGAGGCGGTGCCGGGCCGCAGGGCCCCGCGCGGCCTGGGGCCAGCCCCCGCGGGGAGGCTCAGCCACGGGAGCGGGACATGGCGGCCGGGCTCCGCGCTCCTGGCCGGGGCGAGAGGCGCAAGGGCAGGGCTGGTGGTCGGCCTTGGGAGATTCGGGTCATTGCCCTGCACAAGCTTCCCCCGGGCGAACAGGCTTTTCCCTCGTCTGCTTGAAAGGGTGACCTAGAGGAGGAGGGGTGAGCCTCTGCTGAAATGGTCTGAACCTAATCAGAAAACTTTGGACAAAAACTTCAAAAATAGTACGAGTCCACCACCAAATGATAGCATTTTCACTGCTTACCCCTGAACGGCCATAGCTGCAGAACATGTTTGGTCAGTTAGTCCAAGAACCGCTGAAGTTTTGGCTGGAGATAATGCCAGTCAACGGTAACATTTACGGTGGTGTGTCACACAGCATTTAAAAATCCCAGCTTCTCATGGCAAAGCAAGGCTTGAAGGCAGAGGGAAGGGAAAAAAAAAAGAGACGGAGACTTACTGAAATAGTTTGAAATGCTATCTTAGAAAATTCAAATGCACAACTCAACTTCTTTCTCACAGCTTTCCGTGTTACTTAAATCTCTTGCTCTGCTGCACCAATAGAAGGAGCAAGCCAGCAAAAATATGGGTAAAGAAAATTAAAACAACCTACCAAAAGGGTACAGTATGGAAGAACCGTAAAACACTGCTTAAAAGCTCAAACACATATTTCATACATAAAAATTATGGTCCATCCTCTCTGTAAGCCAAAGAGGTTGAACACACAGTCCACTAACAGAGCGATATAAAATAAGCCAGGGCTTTCCTGCTTTTCAGTTCTCCATCTCTGGGATTTACACTGAAACGTTCTGCGACAGGACCAGTCACCGAGACCACAGTCCGTTTTTCTGAAGAGGAAAAGGGAGACGCCTCCTCGCCAGGGACTTCTGTGGCGGGTTTCCTAGAGTATTGCCAACCCTTACAACTATTTTCACGTGTTGCCTACTTGCCCTGTTTCTAAACCGGACAGGATTACAGGTAGCCCAAACCCCGTCTTGGGCATTATAGAAGCCCCTTTAGATAGTGATTTACACAGAAGAGTAATATAGGCCTAAGTCCAGAAGAAACATCTCCTGAGAGTTTCTTCAGGTCTCCCTCCAGGCAACAAGCTCGAGGCACCTGGGCCCCGACAGGTTACTCTTCCAGTCCCTACATTAAAAAAGGCCAGGCCTATTTCTTTACTACTCCTTTCCCAGCATTTGCTCTCCTTCGTGAGTCCCATGGCTCCATCACATTCCGCTGCGCTGTGCAGCTTCAGCATCTCCCTCGTAAACAGCCATGCCATGTTTGTGCATAGCGGTGCAAAACTAAGCATGCTGCAAACTTCATCAGCCTTATAATCCTGTTAACCTTATTCTCTCTCATGCTTCATCCGCATGGTGTCTTAGATCTATACTTAGAACGTAAGCTCTTCCACTCCGAGACTCAATCCTGGTGGACTTTAAAGCACAGCACACACTTACAGCCGCATAATCTGCTCCGAAGGTAACATGCTTTGCTCTGAGCATGAAGGGACTCACACGGAGAACGGCAGCTGTTTAGCTTCGCAAAAGGAGCGCAGGCAAGACACAATCACTCTCATTGGTACGTTGTCAGGAAGGGAATAATTAAAGCAAAAACCAATGCTGCCAGAAGAATAAATGGTCATAGCCAGCCATGAAAAGCATCAAGGTCAAAATCAGATTTGCAGTCAGCACCACAATGAATTTCTGGAACAGTGCTGTAGCAGGCGTACAGCTAAAACTCCGTGCAGGCAGCTCCTTTGCAGATGGGCTGGTTTACTGTAGGCAGGATGTGAGAAGGCGGCTGTTTTTTTAACCTGTACTCTTTGATAAAAAGCGTTTGAATATATCACGAAGTAGTAAGATCTGAATCAGAGTGCTACCTCCACCGTAGAGCTGATTCTGAACTAAAAGGTGTAAATCTGTAAATGCCACAATTGTGCCTTTCCCAAATCAGAAGACACGGACTGACAAGATTATGTGATGCAGAAAGCAAAGAAACATGTAAAATGTAATCCCTTCAAGTGCCCAAAGCCATTAGACTTTTGGAAATTTACCCTGTAACACCGATAAAACACTGAACCCCACCTCCCCAGTGACTAACTTCTGCTCACTACTTGTATTTGCTATATGCCCACTTAGTGTATTTCTAATTGACAGAAAACTAATGCAATACTTTGTATTCTTTTTATGGTAAACAAAAAGTTGCATTTTAAACTAATCTCAAAACAAAAAGTCAAGTAACCACCAAATTCCGAAGTTTCTTGGGACCTGGGGTTTTCATTTGATCTCAGCTGAATTGTCACCTGCGCAGGATCGGAGGCAGTAAAGCATTTGCAGAACCAGACAAATCTCCACAGCATCATCTTTAGGTAACTATCTCAGAAAAAAGCCAGCACAGAACATGCAGCACTAACAGATTTAGCTTCATATGTACTTTAATCTCAAGTGCTATTTATTTGCTCTTGGAGCTTCTATACATTCGCATACCCATACTGTATGCCATGCAGCTGCAGACGAAGGACTCCTAACACCAGTCTGTGGAGGTGCTGCTTCTTCCTTCTGTTTAGGCATATATGCACAGCAGATGTGCCCCTGTAGCCTTCTGTGGCTACCACTAGGACTTTCTCATGTTGTAGCAGGGTCCCTTCCTCACGTTGTCTGATGCATCCTGCATCACACCAAACCTAGGCTTGCTGCTTCACTCACCCTGGGTCTGTGTCATGTCCCAAGCCAGTGGCAAACGAGTTCCCACTTCACAGCTGCAGGCAGCTGCAATTCAGTCGGTCACAGATGGTATCTATACCTGCAGGCAGCTCCCCACTCCCTGGGGAAACCTCTGCAACACATAGTCGGGAGTAGTGAGACACACCGCTTTTTAGTAGTACTTCGCACATATAGAAACCACTGGTCGGAGAACTCTGCAGGAAAATCCCATCACCCCTCAAGTCTTGCTGAGGCACCCATTTCTGATTCACCAATAAATCAAACTCTAATTTTGGTCAGCATTTTTTTTTTAATAAGGGAATTCACAAACAGGCAAACATTTCATCAGCAGTATGCCAGCATTTCACATTCACAATCCATTGATTTGTTTTCTATTGTAATGTTACCAATTACAACACTTAAAGGAGCTCAAGTTCTTAACAAAGACTTATATATCGAGAATGAAACCATTCGTTACCTGAAGTGCCAGTCTGATAAACACGTATGTAACTGCAATAAAAATAGCTTGGCAAGGTGAGTTCAGTGCCACTGACAGTTTTTCAAACACGTTTTGAACCTGGTTCAAGCAATCCAAGACCATTTAAATCTGCAGCCATGCCTTGTAATAACAATTATGTTCAACTGCACCTAGTGGAAGAGTAAGACTGAGGACTTATGCTTTGAATTTGGGATCTAACACTATGAAAAAATGCAGAATACCTCTAAAAATGGCTGAAACAAAGACTTGCTGATAAAATCCTTGTTATTTCTGAGTACAAGAAAAAGGTGCAGCTCATCTAATTTAGCATATAATACCCTCAGCTCTGTGTCTATGAATTTAAAAAAAGACTCCCATCTAGCAAAACAAAAGCTATAGAAACCCAGAAACACCAAGATGTGGATCTCTCCGCTTACTCACTGCTGTCTTGCCACCTTTTCCATTACTTTCTTCCTAATGACCTTGTCCTCTCCTTGGCACTCTCACATACAGACAGGGGTATACTGCACTCACCATGAAAAACTCCTAGTGACAACAGAAATGTGTGCTCACTTACAGTTAACTTTTTCTTTAGTGAATTTGCAACTATGAATAACTAAAAGTTACATCTGATACTCTTTCTTAGTGCTGCAAACTCTGGCCCAAATCTTACTCATTTTACTTAAAAAAATAACTTGGCTCAGAATAATAGTCTGCCAAATTATATTTTCAGTTTCCCAGGATGAAAACTTAGTACGTGTCGTAAGTTTGAACAGGAAAATTTCCACCATGTATCCATCCTTTCTTGTATCCAAGGGGTATATACATCGAGGTGAGCTTGTTGAACAGCAATTCTGAATAGAGTTCCTAACAGAATACCAGCCTCAAGTTTAGTGTTGCAAATGATCTTTGTATCAAACGATGCAAACATCCCTGATTACGTAAGGTACTTTTTTTTTTAAATGGGTATCTTTAAATTTCTACTGCTGTGATACCATTGTATTTCTTGCACCATTACATCAAGAGTACGGAAGTTTTTTATTTATCAAATTCAGTAGAATATGGATGTTTTCCATACTAAAAGCAACAAAAATTTAGACTCGCAGGAGCTTTTAATTAAAAAACCATCATCATATCTGACAGATAAAATAACTTCTCAGAAAAATAAAATGCATTAAAACCTTATTAGTCTGCTACAATAAAATTTTAAGACTCCCCCCAAATGTAAATTGTTCAAGTACAGCCAGTTTGCAATTAAATTAGTTAGAAAACATAATAGTGCTTCGTTTCAAAATATAAATATTGAAAAATACTTAAAACCGAGAAAACAAATATTTACCAAGTTTCAAACAGAGTTTCATCAAAATGAGGTAAATCTATGTCATTTGTCATTGAGCTTGGTGCTGAAATAGAGAACAGGTCTTCAAGGATATCTTCCCTTGTAGGACTTTCAAAAGCAAGTTTCTTCACACTGGGTTTGCTCATTGTATGAAGTTCTGAATTATTGTCCTTCACAGGACTGTAATAATTGTGGTCCTTGCTTGTCATTGCTGCATGTGGCACGCTAGTCTTCTCCTCAGACGCTGTTGTTGCAACGCTGCTATCCACCATTTCCATATACATACACTCATCTTCACTTTTTGGAGCTTCTAAGGAAGCAACAGTTGAAGTAGGGGACAGCAATTCTGCCAGTATTTCATCACTGTTGCGATGGCTAGTGCACCCTGATACAGAGTTGGCACTAAATTCAGATTCGTTACCTGCGATATCAATCTGGTCCTGCAGTTCACTTAAGAAGCTCTGCAATAATTCACTGTCATCATGAGATTCAGTCTGCGATGGGGCACTTACATCTCCACTCACAGGTTTTTCATGTTTCATCTGTTCCACTGCCAGCCTATCCAGTGAAGCCAACTTCTTCTTTTTAGCATGAAGTTTTTTTAACAGTTTTAGGCGAAGTTTCTTTGTTTTGTCACTATCTGACTCTTCTGCCTTCCTGGAGTTACAGCTAGTTGAATGGAACTGAGTCACTTTACCTGAGGTACCCAGCATACTTCCTGACTTATTCCAAGTTGGACCTCCATTAGTGGTATGACTTGCTGCTGGAAGACAAGTGCTTTGAGAAAATCCTTTGAAATTTGATAAAGGATGAGCATTATTACTCCAAGGAACCGCTGACTTTGTGGTCTCAGTCGTTTTGTTTGTACCTCTGCTTTGAAATCCACCAAAGTTACTTGCTCCCTTAACTGGCAACCGCACTTCACGTATTTTTTGCATTGAGGGAGTTCTGCAACTTCTCTCATTCTTGAGAGCTGAGGCACTTGAAGGCATAAAAGAAGTATTCTTGCTTAATAATTTATTCACCCAGCTTCCTACAAATCCTCTTTTTTGGTCTTTGTGTGAAGGCTGAAAGGAATTACTGGCAGCAGAACTGGCAACCTGAGAATTAACTACAATTTTGCTTGTATCTTTCAAGTTAGGTGATTTTTGCATAATACTGTCTACTGGTGACAACTTCTTGTTTAGCTGTAGTTCTGAATTTAATCCATGTTCTCCATTAGGTAAATGAGTTCTGTCACCTGCTCTTTGAGCAAGCGATGAGCCAGATGGGTCAGGGTCATGTTTTCTGGGCACAAGAGGAGTAATATTTGCTGAGTTCAACTCTTCTAGAGGGAAGCAAATGCTGGAATTTTCATATAACGTGTATTTGTTGTTCATAGCTAGGCTAGGCCCAGCAAACTCTCCTGTATATGGAATGTTAGGTGAAAAAGCTAATTCCCCCTGTTGCAGTGTGTCCATTTCAACAAGGGTATTTCCCACCATCTGTCCATTTGACAGCGATCTACCTTCTGAATCAACTTGAATTTCTTCAAGCGTAAGTGTTATTAGATCATCATGTGCCAGATTTTCTAAACCATGATGAACACTACTTTCATCCTCAGCTACCCGCTGCTGTTNCCCACCATCTGTCCATTTGACAGCGATCTACCTTCTGAATCAACTTGAATTTCTTCAAGCGTAAGTGTTATTAGATCATCATGTGCCAGATTTTCTAAACCATGATGAACACTACTTTCATCCTCAGCTACCCGCTTCTGTTTCGTATCTGGAGTTCTCACAAAATCCTCTTTGTGATGTTCTGCAGGTATTTTGTCTGCAGTGTTATCAAAACCACAATGCAACACTGTGGAATTTGACTGTACATTATTAAGAGGAAAATCTTTAGTATTTTTACTCTGGGACTGTGAATTCGGTTCTTCTGGCACATGGGATGTTTTCTTTTCCCAGAAAACAATATGAATCTCCGAAGGAGGAACTTTACATCTTTTATGACTCTTGCAGTATGGCCCCTTTAAATCATCACATTCAAGCCAAGTTCCTGGAAAATAAACAGCAACCAGAGTAGCAACTCAGAGACTTCTAAAATTGAAGTCACTATCCTCAGACACTTGTCAAATATTTTTATTAACCCATTCCCCTGACAAGCAGAAAATAAAGGGTTTTTTTCTCCATTCTTTATTACATCAGAGAAAACTAGGAGATTTCCACTGTAAAAAGATCACACACAAGCAGAATTTGCAGCAATATTATTACAGGTCAGAGTAGGTCAACTCAAAAACAAAGCTAAGTGGATTTTTTTTTTTGTGCGTGTGAGTTAATGATGCTGATATCTTGTCTGAAAATACGCGCACAGAACTACCTCTCAAATTAAGTTTCTCTTTTACACTGCTCGGGTGAGAGGCACAGGGGTTTAAGAGAAACTGCTCGTTTAATAATCTGCCTCATCATCTGCACATTGTTCATAGATCATGAGCAAATATTTTACAGCTTTAAGAATTTAAAAATAGATTTATATGATATATAGGATGTTCCTAAATAGGCACTTTCCAGCTGCTTCCTCTTCCTATTTCTTCCTAAACTCTGGCAGTACGATTTAGAAAATTTTAATGTTGTCAGAACACTTGATAAAACCGCACTCCATTCCCTCTACAGAAGCATAAGAATCAAAATACCAACTTTTCACCTTCTCTGAATATGGAGTTCCCGTCAATGGTACAACCATCATACCATTAGTAATGTTTCTAACATGGATACGTGCTTCAGGTACAGTAAATTTCAGAAATGAAAAGAAACTTCATTAATGGTGGTAGTTCCATAGGTTCCCTCGCTTCTAGTCAAGAACGGATTAATAACTGGCTTCAAAATAAACAATACCATTTGTCCCACAGCCACGCTCGGACTGTGTTTTTAAACTTTGACACAGTTGTGAAAGGAAACAACTCTACCCAAATAGCTTCTGCCAGTGAGTACAGCATAGGGCAGAACACTGCTGAACCAATCAGTTAAACCGAACCGAATCCTTCACCCTAACAAAGTTCCTAGAAGTATTTACAAAATTTTAATATGAAGTTTAGAATACAGACAAAGAAATCCTTGTTATTATATATGGACTTTTGAGACTATTGCAGTAACGTATAAAACAGTATTTGATGGAGACTCATGAAATATTATAACAGAATTTACGGTTCTTACCATCAGGATTCAAAGACCAGGTTATGAAGTGCTTCTTATCTGTTTGATACTGAACAATAGATGTTATTTGGTAGGTGTCATCTTCAAACTGAAATGAATAGTTCTTCAGGTTGTTATGTGGCAAGCCTTCTACGAAATGTAACATTAATATTGAGGGCACTCTAATAAAGAAACAATAAAGAACCAGTTTGTTACAACAAAATAGTGGCAAAAGTTCCTAATGAAAAAGCAAGGCATCTCAAAGAGTATGTAGTCCTGCCCTTATTACTGTACTTCTACACAGGACTCTTCAGATTGCATAGTAGTCAAGGGACAAGAATAACCCAACTGGATGTTCCATTTTTTACAGATTAGGGGAAAAAACTAAGACCACATAAGGATTTTAGGAGTGGGGAAAAGGTGAAAAGACTGTGCTGTAACCACAGGAGGAAAGGACACTCTTCCCAAGTCAAACTAGTAAATAGATGATCAGACAACAGTTTTATCCACCAATGGCAGGGTTGTTGAAAGGCTGACACTGCAGATCACTTGTCTATATTTATTACCAGTAGTAAGTATTTACAACTTGGCTCAAACACGTGTCCTGGTCAGCATATTAAACACTGCGCTATGTTTCATGCTTATTAAACACTATTTGCCATCTCAATATTTAAGAATTATCTAAAATCTTTAAAAGTGAGTATTTATCAGAGTTTCAAGTTTAGAATCTACAGAGATTAACTCAATAGTTAGATAGAACTCAATAGTTTGGTTTTGAAAGTGATACATTCAATAAAGGAAGTCTCAGAATTTTATGCAGTTTATTTTCAAGTTCATATATTCAAACTTACTTTTCCAAAATCATTTGTCTTCTTTGAGATTTATCACTACAGTTATTACATGGTCCAACATGAATAGCATTAAGTGGATGCCAATCAGGGACTGTATTTGTGAACGTTGTTAGTGTTTTCCTAAGTCTGGGGACATACACACACACAAAAAAAAAAGAGTAAGTTAAGTTGCTGATCAGGAAACAGTGAATATACACACTTTACCTGGAGGAAAAAAATGTTATAAAAATGTTGAGACAAAGCCAAATTCTATTGATATCCATGTCATTTGTATGAATTCCACTGTGACTACATCACATCCAAGTCAGCAGTGAATTCAGTTCTGCCGAACAGGATCAGTCACCATTTGTTCTCAGCAGCTCTGTGGCCTTCAATTTCACATTATTTGCTCCTTCTCCCTTAGCATGTTATCTCTGTTTCCTTTCCAACGTAAGACAGAGCTTGTACCAGGATCTGCATAATTTACTAGCTAATGCAGTCTCAAGGAGAGAAGGAAGCAGTAACAAATTGCCTCAGAATGCATGTTATGCAAGGTCTTGTTTTCAAAAACCAGTGCATTCAGAGCTGAGATTACGCAGAGGTTATATTGTATGAAAATACAATGTACGGGATATTAAAGTGAAATAACATAGTTTATTCATTCATTAACGACAGAAAGGACTTCCTTTATATTCAACCTAGCCTAGATTTTTCAACTTCTTAATAAAGCACAGTATGTAAGACATGCTCTCGAACACATTCTATTAACCTGGACTACACATTAGCTGGCAGTGTAACAGATAGCATTAATCTCTTCTCACCTGGGGATCTAGAATTTTATTGTACAAACCTAAGGTAGCAGAGAGAAACAGGTACTTTTCAAGTAAAGTGAGCTGTCTTCTGAAGGTGTCTCTCTTTTCCTGCTGGCTCTAAAAGGAGCCTAAATGACTAGCTTGTACCTGCAGCTACACAGAACTAAATCAATTCTCAAGAAATTACTTCCCTATAATACTATTTTAAAATAATAGCTACATTATGTGAGTGAATCTCTGATTCTGTGTAATCCAAATGACTACTACAGATATTCTTCAATAGCAAAAGCGTACTAGGCATATATTCTTTAGAACCACAACAAAAGAACAATATGAGCACAGCCAGGGCCTCACACAGTTACCTATTATTTCTTTCTTAATTAAGCGATAACATGGTTTCCTAAGACATGACAGAGTAGTATACTATTTGCAAATGCTAGCCTAAAAAAGCGGATCACATAGAACTTCACCAACAGCTTAAGCTGTAAAAACGCCAGAGATCTGAAAAAAATCAACTATTATATGCAGATTTAAAAAGGTATGGTAGAACAATTATATAGAAGCTGCTTAAATAAAAATCTCACCGGTCCTGGTATTTGTAGCCACAACAAACACATTCAAACTTCCATGAAAATGAATGCAGGAATAGTTTCTCAGCTTGTTGATCCAGTCGTAAGAGTAGAGGGATTGCAAACACTGGACTCTCCTTCTTACCTTCAAAGATGGGGCAGAAAAAAGTCACTGAATACTTCAAATCAGCTTTCAGTACTTCAAAAAGGAAGAAGATAAGCTTATTGCTATGATTTTAATTCTAGTTATCCCTTCAGGGCTGTATTTCTAATCCTTACAGCAAAGGGATTGATCCATGTTATCAGGTTGTTATCAACGACAATTTCATGACCTCAGCAGAGCTACGAAGACAAGAGAGAATACGCTCTCTAAAAAGTAAGAAACAGTCAAGGGACAAAACAGCTGATCACACTGTAAAGCATGTGTGTGTGGGGGAAGTATTTGCAAGCTGTCTTAGATGCTTATGTACACACATATTTTTATGTACTAACATACTACAATATAATATATAATAATAATATATATAATATATTATATAATTATATATATAATAATATATATAATATATATA
>VZSC01007192.1:136998-169351 GCA_013398225.1 Steatornis caripensis | reverse complement strand
GAGACCCCACCTGCAGTGCTGCGTTCAGCTCTGGAGTCCTCAGCACAGGAAAGACAGGGACCTGTTGGAGCAGGTCCAGAGGAGGGCCATGAAGATGATCAGAGGGATGGAGCCCCTCTGCCATGAAGACAGGCTGAGAGAGCTGGGGTCGTTCAGCATAGAGAAGAGAAGGCTCTGGGAAGACCTTACTGCAGCCTTCCAGTACTTAAAGGGGGCTTATAGGAAAGATGGGCACAGACTTTTTACCATGGCCTGCAGCGACAGGACAAGGGGGAACAGTTTTAAATTTAAAGAGGTAGATTTAGATCAGATACAAGGACGAAATTCCTCACAACGAGGGTGGTGAGACACTGGAACAGGTTGCCCAGAGAACTTGTGGACGCGCGCTCCCTTGGAAGTGTTCAAGACCAGGCTGGCTGGGGCTTTCAGCAACCTGGTCTGGTGGAAGGTGTCCCTGCCCATGGCAGCGGGGTGGGACTAGGTGAGCTTTAAGGTCCCTTCCAGCCCAAACCATTCTATGATTGTGTGATAAAAGGGACCTGGACCTTTTGATAATAGTGATCTGTACTTTCTGAAACAGTACCTTACAAACACAAAATCAGTTACAAACTGCAGTAAGCAGGCGACAGAACACTGATTACAGCAAACCTCTCCTCTTTGTTTAAAGGCTAAAGGGACACTTAAAAATGACCTTGTACATCACAAGTCTTTCGTTCATCAAGGGGATATTGAAAAGATGGAAAGGAACAAACAAAAGTCTGAGGAAAAAACCAAAAAAAAAATCCATTGNAAACCTCTCCTCTTTGTTTAAAGGCTAAAGGGACACTTAAAAATGACCTTGTACATCACAAGTCTTTCGTTCATCAAGGGGATATTGAAAAGATGGAAAGGAACAAACAAAAGTCTGAGGAAAAAAACAAAAAAAAATCCATTGTGTTGTTACCTATCCATACTTTATATAAGAAAAAAATCAGACTATTAAGTTTTTTCTCTGTCTGAGGGTTGTAACCATAAATAGTCAAACCACAGCCCAAAAAAATTTGGTCACAAAAGGTATTCCATTAAGTGCAACAGAAACAACGCATTGCTCCTGTCACAAAGGAACTCTAAGGTGCTGGGCAAAACTGCAAATCCCACTTCTGCGGAATCAAACACAAACTGCCTTCCCTCAAGAAGCCCAACACAGACTAAGGCAAATAAAGATAAAGCTACTGAAGTTGCAAAATAAACCAGCGTGCAACATTATTACTCTGCTGTTCCTAAGAGTTTCTTCTACAGTCGGACTTCTCTTAAACCTCCTCCTACTAAATGCTTTTGTGGGCGTATGACACCGGACAGGGACTACGTGTTTTTTCGACAAATCATTTGGTCCTCCTGAAAAAAAGGTGAGTTAGCGTGGGGGGAAAAAAACCAGCCTAAACCAGTGCAGGTCAGCCGCAGCTAAGAGATGCGAAATTTCAGGACGGGACTTGGCGTAGGCAGAGGCTCAGCCCCAGACCCACGGCCGGGGAAACGAGGGATGCGGGGTGCGACACCAGGGACCCAGCGGACTGGGCCATGCTGGCTGCTGGCCCTCCTTCAACACCAAAAGGCGCTCGGGTGTTTCAGACAAACCTATGGGGTTTGATCCACGTCCAGGGTGATCCGTACGCTACGGAAAGACTGTGGGAGAAAAGAAGCGTTCACGGTGTTGTTAGAACACAAGAAAACTGTACAAGGGAGATACACGCATGTACTTTCAAGCCCTAGTACCTCACCAAGAGGATCTTTTACGAAGCGGCGCTTTCGGCCAGCGTTACCCGAGCGGAGGGAACGCACCCCTCGCGGCACAGCTACTGACGTGAAATACTCAGTCGGCATTCAGAAACGCGTGAGACGACCCCTCCGCCGCAGCCCGCCCAACGGGCACCCCGCGGCCTCTCGGACCGGACCGCCCCGCCCGGCCACAGCCGCCCGGCCTGCTGGGCCACACTCTCACCTGCCGGCCGCCGCCGAGCCTCGGCTCCCCGCGCCGCCGCTCCCGGCGCCCTAGCGAAGCGCACGCTGCCCTACACCGCGGCTCGCCCAGCCACCGTCTGCCTCCGCTCCGCGGCCTTCCCGCGCAGTTTCCGGCGCGTGCCCGCCGCCATGCCTGCCCGCCCCGCCCCGCCCCGCTCCCGGCAGGCAGCGGAGGCGGAGCCGCCGCCGGTGTTGGGGCGGTGTGGGGCTGCGCGGCGGCGGTGCGAGCAGCGCCTGAGGTATCCTCCCCTTCCCCCTGCCCTTCCTCCTCGCTCCCTCAGGCGGAGCGGTGGGAGGGGACGACCCGGGCCGCGGCCAGCCCGCCCGCCTCCTCGGGGGCCGGCCCTGCGCGGGGCGAGCGGCGCGCCGCTCCGCTCCGCTCCGCTCCGCTCCGCCGCTTCCCCGCCCGCTGCAGGGGCGAAGCGCAGCAGCCGGGCCCGTTGCAGCTCAGTGACGGGAGGCGGCGGACCCTGTGCCCCGCTGCGCCCGCCCCGGTAACGGGAGGGACCGCGGTGCCGCCTCGCTCGCGGCAACGCCTGGCGGTGAGGATTAATCTGCGGTTCACTGAGCACCTGCTTAAAATCACGCCCAGGGTGCGGTTTAACCTCGTCCGAGGTTCGGTACCTCGGGTCTTGCCTTTCTCTCCCGGCACCGAGATGCTGGTTCTGCCGCGGGTTCTGCCGAAGCGCTGCGGTGATGCGCCAGCTCCTGTTTGAAAAAAATCTCTTTAAGCAGCCTCGAGTTTGCCCCGCAGTCGGTTTTGGAGGTTTCAGTCTCAAGAGGTTGAGGTGATGCAGGGCTCAACGAGCGTTTCGGCTCTGGTAGTCTCAGGCCGAAGTAATAGCACGAGTGTTGGACTGCTGGCTTTTGGATCCGCGTCGGCCCCTTTTCCTCACGCGTGAGCTGTGCGGAGCTCGACAGCAACGGCATTTGGGTCAACGCGCTGCTTCGGTTACGTCAAGAAGGCTGCCAGCGTGGACCGAGCCAGTGTGGTGCCCGGGGCTGGAGGATGGAATGAGCCAGGAAATTGTTCTAGTAATAGCACGAAAAGTGCCTCCTCAGCATTGCTGACGCTGTACTCTTGGTCACGGGTTAAAAAAGTGCTCAGCGTTGTACGATTTACATCGTGAAATAATCCGTTAGCGTGATGGCTCTGTTGCGATGTCCGTAATCTAGGGTTTCGCTGTAGTTATTCCCTCAATTTGTGCGGCAATGTTTTGGAGATTGAGTGAGGGTGTTTTGCTCTATCAGTGGAAGTTGTTTGCCTGACTGGAGAAAGGTTGTAGTGAAACTCGGTAATAATCTTGTGAGGAGTACTTTTTTAAGATTGATCTTGGGTTTTCATTTATGAGTGCTTTCGTTGCGGAGAATGTATTTTTCCCATGTGCTTTCATCAGGAGTTTAAAGCGCTTTTGGGTATGTTGGGTAGGAGAAGGAACTGGCTTGCTCTACAGCCACTGAGACTGGTCGTTCTACGTACACATCAAATGCAGCGTGTGTATTTGATCTCTTTTCCAGTTGCTCTATTTGACTGTCGAAACTGGTCAGACAATGCAACCCACCGAATAATGTCGCTAAGTACTTTCAGTAGGTAGTTGTCATACAATGATTTTCCTCGTGGCATTTTAGGACTCTCCGAGCATTGTGTTTTTAGCCCTGGTAATACTTATTTATGGGTACAATACAGTGTTTTGGTGTATGAAAATTAATATGTGCTCAGTTTATTCATTTCAATAATAAATTTTTAGCTTGTTTTCATTGTAGTTTAAATTTTTACCTTTCCCAATGGTGGCTAGGGCCCATTGTTTTGTTTTGGGCTTCCACCAAGCATAAGCTTTTATTTCAAGTGCGTACTGCCGAACAGATGATGTGGGAAAAGCTGTTTGCTTGTGTGTATGTGTTTATGCTCTAGAACAATGAAGTCGATGTTTTTCCCGCTTGTTAGGGTGAACTGACTTTGAAAAAGGTCCAGTATAGATTCCAGTTCTCTGATCAGTTAGAATTTATGATGTGATGCTGTTAAGATTTTTAAAGCTACCTAATGCTTCCGTTTGCTGTTTTGTCTACACTCTTTCCTCCCCTCTCCCCTCCAAGCTTTTTTGGTAAGTTAACTTCTATTTGGGGATGTACATTTTAGCAGGGCCTGTTGCGATAGGACAAGGGGTAATGTTTTTAAACTAAAAGAGGGTAGATCCAGGCTAGATATAAGGAAGAAATTTTTACAGTGAGGGTGGTGAAACACTGGCACATGTTGCCCAGAGAGTTGAGAGATGCCCCATCCCCGGAAACATTCAAGGCCAGGCTGGACAGGGCTCTGAGCAACTTGATCTCGTTGAAGATGTCCCTGCTCTCTGCAGGGGGGCTGGACTGGGTGGTCTTTAAAGGTCCCTTCTGACCCAATCCATTCTATGATTTCAGGCATTTTCTATATACTATAAAGTACCACCGTGTAATTTACTGGTATTTTTCCATTTTTCCTCCCTGACATTCAAGTTGAAAAAGGAAAGCTTGGGCCAAAGAAAGAATCCAGACCTGAGTTTTTCCATGTGCTTGAGGAAGGGAGTTTGCATGTTGACAAAGACAAGAAACTGAGTTTTTACATCTCACAGTACAATAGAACTTCATTTGGCCCAAGCAAAACAGTCCTAAAGTAATAATTACTACATGATGCAAACTCCAGGGTCACCAGGAATTCGTTTGGGTGTTCCAGATGTGGAGTGGTAATGACTTTAGGATCTAGTTAGACTGCTCTTTGCTCAAACGTTGTTTTCTCTGGCAAGTTGTGTCAGTTTGACTGGATTTGGTTTAGATCCAACTAACGATGTATGAGCACATGGCTTATTTCTGGTTTTACTGGCTTGCATCTTTACCTTTTTAAACTGTTTTTTGTTAACATAGGAAGAGTAGAATGGTTTTCTGATACAGTTTTTGAAGCTGCTGTGGTTCAGGCGAGTGAACGTACATATCTGATTTAACTTTCTGGATTGGGGTATCTTCTTGTAGTACTCTTTTTCAAGCAGAGTTTGCCAGTTTTGTGATTACATCAGCAGTAAAGACTTTAAAACAGTTTAAGCATTAATTAATTTTAACTTATATTATTTCTAAAAGGCATATCTGAAATGGGCATTTTCCATGATCGAAGCCTCTTGGCGCATACGTTGAGCACGTAGTGTAACAGGAAAAAACCCCATTTTTTCTGTCAGTGTGTTCAGATGTGGAGGAGAAAAATTAATCATATAGAGGCTCCCCCCAGCCCCCAAGGTGAGCTCTAAACCGAGTGTTGTTTAAAGATATATATATATGTTGTTTTCAAAGAGTAACATATCTGTACCAGGAATCGTTATCTGGAAAATAATTACGAATGTTGGGGAAATAATATTCAGGGCATATATTTAGAGGATTGTACTCAGGCTGAGAACATATGCTATTCATGTGTGTCTTCTAAAAATATTTTCACATGCAAATTACACACCCGTTGGCTGCTTACTTCTAACCAGATTGTCGCTGCGTGACGGTCCCCGGGCAACTGAATATGGAGTGGGAGGTACCAACTGAAAACTTCTGCTGTGAAAGTGTTGTTTCTCAAGTTTTATGTTTGCTTGGCTTTCCTCCTTCTTTTTCCAACAACAAACAAAAGAAAAATAAAATGTAAACTTTCAGTGCCATTTTGGAAAAGTAAGAAGAGTACAGTAACTAATTCATTATATGTATACCTCTTTTTCTGTTTAAAGCTTAAATACCTTATTAATGTTCTGTTGTTAAATATATACCACAAGAAAGCTTACAGTAACAATAATCTCAACTTTGATAAGTGTATATAAAGTCAAGATTACTGTGATTGTAAACTTTATTGCGTTTCATAACTAATGTTAAGTCCACAGACTACTAATGTTGCTGATTTAAATGTGTACAAGTAGTATGCTTTGGCTATCACATCATAGTATTTTAGCTAGAGGGAGATTATTTTTGAGACAGAGGTTATAAAACCATTAGCTAAAACATGAGGTTGCATTCTTCTTTGTCAACCACTACCTGTCTAAATCCTTTTTTTCTGGAGTAAAAATACCTTATAAGATAAAAATATCTTATCTTACAATATATTTTTATGACTTATTTTTTCCCCCTATATTTTTGAAAAGAAATGCTGTGTTGTTTCCCTGCTATGGTGTCTGTAGCCTTGCCAAAGCAGGAGAAATCTATTCACTGCTCTGAGTTAAAGGTAGATTCGTGGGGGTTTTGGGGTCTTAAAGATGACAAAATAAGAGCCACTCTTAACAGGAGCATCATGTTTCCTCCATAGCAAAGAGAGAAACTGAACACTTCAGGCCTGATGCAGTGTTCTCAGAAATCATTGCAAATATTTCCATTTGGGATTTGCAGCTGGCCTTTTTCTTAATTTTTATCCTGTTCTTTGAGTTATTTTATCTCCCTGTCCTACAGCCTGTAGGCTTCTGACTCCATTCCAGTAGGGAACAATAGCCAAAATTTAGTAGCTTTGGGTTTTTCAGAAATGAATTATTTTCAGAAATATTTCCAGTGGGAAAGTATCGATGATGAAATGTAGCTTCAGAACCCCATGTAAAGATGGGTAATGTTTGGTATGATCATGGTCGCTGTGTTGTGCACTTGTGTCCTTAGGATTATTCCAATAGTTAGGTTACATTCCTGTGGCATCATGGGGTTGCATTGCTACTCTTAGTGCAAGTCAGCGTAAATAGGAAATACGTTTTAACGTTGATGGAAGAAATTGAATTGGATCCAGCTTGTGATAATACGACAACAGTCAAACAAAATTCATGTCTCTGTAAGGGCAAGGATCTTGACTAGCTTGGTTATGATGGTAAGCACTTTAAAAACTGATGTGGAAGTTTGGAGATGTATCGTTAACTGCAAAATAAAAAGGGTTACAGGAAGTAAAGTTGTTTTGAAATTAAGTGAAGAAATAATTAATAATGTTTGATGCCCAAATATGATATGTTGGTTTCTGGTGTCATACTGTTTCTTTTTTTTTTTTTTTAATTGGTGTTGCTCTTTCAAGGCAGGTTATATTTAACTCTCCTTTTTTCTTTGGCCTTTATACTGACTTGCTGTTATCCTGCATGAAAGTCTGAGGAGATTTCTGAGGAGTTGTTTGGGTTTTTTTCCTTAGTTGTGATTATAGTTTTAAGTTATTGACATGGCAGAATTCAAAGATGTTTTATCAGTGGGGTGATTCATTAGGTTTGATTTTCAGCGACAGCAGCTAAAGGCAGTGTTTTACAGGCCTTAGGAAAATCGGGATGATGTAAAATCTTCTATTTCTCTTTTGTTTGTATTTATAAAAGGGAAATCAACTCCAAATTATATCTATGCAAGTATACAATATTTGATGTAACATATGACTCTTTAAAAAAGGATCTAATTGTTTCATTCTGTTTTCAAAGTAACTTTGAAGGCTGGCTGTTTTGTGTTCTTGAAAATAAGCAGTAATGAAACATATCAAAGTCAAACCCTTGTGACTCTTGGAAAAAGTTTCTGAATATCTTGCCTGCAGAACTTGGTTCAGATATTAGCACACTTGCTGTCCAAGAAATTAATGCAGTTCTTCTTACAATCTATAGCATGCCTCAAGACATTTTTCACGTGTTCCAGTTTCCGGTGCTTTCAAATGGAAGGAGTCTCTTCAAATAGACTGATTCTGTGTTGGCAAGATGGCAGTCCATGCTGAGAAAGAAGGAGGAGCAACAATGTATTTCCTGAACAGTTTAAAAGTGACAGATTATCCATTTTTACTTATCTAGTTAAACTTATACTGACATATTGTTACCTATTGATTAGAGACTTTTCCCCGCTGGTACTTATGGACACTTGAGCTAAATTTTACCACCATTTATCTTGTGGTCCTTCTCTTGTTTAGTCTTGGAGTATTTTTGTGCTCTACAATCCCATTTAGAAAAACATGCTGTGTAAGGATGCGGTCCTGTTACAACCACTGACGCTATCCATGAGCAGAAACTTCAGTTGCTGGCCTCCCTTTCCAGTAAGCGCTATGTAAATGCAAAGAAAGACTTACGGTTATTCTGAAGAGTTTAAAAATACCTGTCCTGTCTCATCTATCTTGAATTGCCAACATATTGCATGCTTCCCTGATTTCTCATAGAATTGCATGAGGCTAGGTAGTTTGTTAAACTCGGTGGGACCAATTCTGTATGAAGTTAAAGCTTTTGCAAAATCTTTCCTGTTTTTTGAATTATCCTTTGGTGGTTTTTTTAACATCTCAAGATGTAGCATCAGGCTTGGTGTTAATGTCTCTCTGTGAAACAGCTAGTAACTCTGATGGTATGAATTCAGTCCTTAGGTAGGGTCAGTCAAAGAAAATAATTTGTCTTTATGACACAGATATTTTTATATGTCAAGTTTTTATTTTGTGGTGTTGTTGAAAGGCCAGATCATGATTTGAATTTTGTTGTGCTGGTTGCTGTAAGAACACATGCGGTTCTTCAGCCTCAAGAAGCAAACATTTTGGGCCTGGAGACCATTACTCTTCTCTAAATAAATAAACAAACAAACAAATAAATAAATAAATAAACGGGGGAAAAAGATTTCCCCAAACTGTTTGTAGAGCATTTCTCTCTAATTCTTAGGTCCTGTGTTGGGGGATGTGGGGAGGGATGATGGTGGTGGTGACAAAAAAACTTTTACTTTTTATTCCCTGGAGCCTAAAATATCAATAGTTCAACTTCTGCCGGAAACCAAATAGTACTACCTTCTTGTTTGCTGATGTAAATTTATCACCACTCTCTTTCTCAAGTGCCTATTGGCCTGTTAAATGCATCTAATTGTATGTCCTCTTCCCTGTCAATCTCTGAACCTTTCTTTATGCTTTGTAATTGGAGATAATATGTTCCAAAGCTGTGATAATGTTCAGTAATTGTTCTACATACAACATAATTTCTACCTTTGCCTTTACAATAGAAGGGAATGGCTGTAATTGTCGTTTTCAGCCTGATAGTGCTTTTTGTTTATATCAGAAATATTACGACCTAGCCACACTGGTAATTTTCATGTAAGCTGTGGTGCGTTAATGCAAAAGTTTTCGAGGTGTGCTGATGTCACGTCATCTGTATACTGATGTCCTTCTCTGTGTACAGTACAGTATAATTGACACTCATAACTCTTCTTTCTTTTTTCTTTTTTTTTCCTGTTTGTTTTCTAGTCAAAGTTGTCAGGAAAGTGGTTTCACACCTTGGCCAAAACTCAAAACCAACTTTCTGCTTTTTATATGGCAGCAGCACCTAGCAAGCTTTGGGCATATCTGTCTTTGTAAGATACCACGAGAGCATCTCCTTGCAATTTGTTCACTCTTCCCTCGGACAATGTGCCAGGACAGTGACTTGCTACTTGGTAGTCAGGTATTGAGCTTCCTGTCTCAACTAGAATGCCAAATACTTTACAAGGCTCCATAAACATGGGAATGCAGTTAGTTTTGCTGCAAACAAGTATTTTTTAGTAAGATTTTACTTTCTAAAACACTGAAGCAATGTATTTTGGTATTAAAAGGGAACTTAAATATTTAGCAGAATCAATTATTCAGCTTCATTAATCAGAAAAATATTAAAGTTTCTTGGAAAATCTGTAAAAATAAAGATATCGAAGATGGGGATTTTACTGATGAAGATATTCTTTCAAGTTTTGGATCCACCTGACCTCTCATTTTTGGCTTTTGAGTTGCTTCTTGATTCCTGTCCCTTGCTTCTTCCTACCTGCATCTTTCAGTCGCGTCCCTTTTATGATCGTGTGGTTGATGCGTGTGCACCACCACGTGACCTAACTTCTGTGACTTATACAAAGTCACAGGAAAGTTTGTTGAGAGGTCTAAATTTAACTCTTTTTGTGGATAAGTAAAATTCTTGGAGTACCCTGTACTTTAAGAGCTAGCATATCAGGTCAAATAGGGACAGGCCCTCCATGCAACCTAGCATGTGCCAGTGGCTATTAATCAATGCTGTGGGAAGGCACGTAAATAATGTCTAGAGTTTAAAAGTTTTTCAGTATTTTTTGTAAATACTGGTGTTTAAAAGTGCCTTTCAGATGGGCCTAAGAGCAAGGTTATCAAAACTGCTAAAGTCAGTTTCTTTCTTTCTATATATCCTGCTGCTGTTTATTTCTTCTTGCTGTTGCCACTTAAAGAGCATTTTTGTGTTTTACAGTGAAGTGTCTGCAGTAAACAAAAATTATAATGAAATCCTAATAAATGAACAAAGTAAATCTAAATATTATGTTCTCTTTCAGTTGTATAAAGTAACCCCAATTTTAATTAAGTTGTATTAATACCTGAAGTTACCGCAGGTAATAAATGTTTAAATAAAATCATTATTTAGAAGATGAGTTTCTCTTTTCTGCTTAGATAGTGTGGCAGAGTTCATGTATCGCCATACAGCACAGATAAACTGTTACTGTATTACATGCTTCCAAACAGAGGGACAGTACTGAGTTAATATAGGGCAAATTTCTTTTGTAATTCAGCTTGTGTTGTTGGATAACCATGGTTTTATAAAACATTTCAACTTTTTTTTCTTTTTACATTTGGATTGTTTTAGTAGATTTTTTTTTTTTTAAATTAGCAGTGCTGTACCACATTAAATTGCTTTTTCATACATGAAAGAATAAGTGTAATCTTGAATACAAATCCAAAATGGAGATCCTTATCAGAGCAAAATTAAAGGAACAAAATAAACCCGCAGTACTAAAGCAGATGTTCCCAAATTTACTCTGCTGAAATTCGGTTACTGGCATTGATGATTAAAAGACTATTGGTGCCAATGGTGTTAATTTCCCTGGTTTTGTAGGTATCTCTCGGAGCAGGACCTCTATCCTACGTTCATCAGTCTGTGAAACACATTTGAAACCAGGACCCAACTCTGTGCTTCCTGCCTCGCTTACTGGTTTATCACGCTCCACTTCATTCCATCCTATTTTCGTATACCAAAATCTGCTCACATACAGCAGGCCCGCTTCCAAAACTGCTTGCAAAACAGTACCTGCTTAAAGGACGTTTGAAGTGAAGTTAAAGTGTGATACTGGCTACAGGGGTAGCCGGGAAGTACTGTAATGTGCCGTGCTTAGGAATAATGTATGGCAAGTAACTGGTCCCACAAACCCTTCTGCAAATAAGTAATCCTATCAAAGGCAGTTGAGTGCATTTGGTTAAGGATTACATGTGATTAGTGGTCTGGAAGGTTAAGAGTGCAACCTGTATCATTAATGAGTATTCACATATTAATGCTGCTTTGAGCAGGAGGTTGAACTAGAATACCTCTGAGGTCTGTTCCAACTGGAACGATTTAATGATTATCACATTTCTATTATGCAAATACATATTTCATTTATAAAAAACATATAAATTGAATAAGCTAAGCCCTAGCAAATCATTGCAATTATCTTACCTATTGCATCGTGTTGTAGCATGGCATTGCAAATTTGACCAAAGTTTAAGACTTAAAAAAGTAAGAGAAATACACTCATATACCCTCTAATGCATTTAATTCCTTGTATACGTTTTTATATCTGATTGAATTCCTTGTATAGGAATTCCTTCCTAGCATACAGTTGACTCAGCTCCTGTTCTGGACCTAGTCCAGAGCAGAGTGCCTGAATATTTGATGCTTTTGTGTGCAGCTGAGCCGTGTGAATGGACTTAGCTAGCCCTGCCTATTTCAGGTACCGCTAGCACTGAGACTATGGTAACAAAGCCATCAGCGCAGGTTAGCAGTCTAAGAAAGGCTTGAAGCCCTAAAAACTTTCCAAAGCAAGGATTCAGAATGTGAGAAGGCAGTCTTATATTAAAAAAAACCAAACCAAAACCCACTACCACCCCAAAACCCCCCAACAACCACCCCCCCCAATGTTAGAATATACTATATAGATTCTGAATATATTTAGTTGTCGAGACACAACCGGTCAAGTTTAATAAACAATACATGTTAAGTGAATATTAAGATGAACAGTCTTTACCATTCTTCACGAAATTGTATTTTGATTATCAGTAGTATGATCCTTCTCATTAAGATGTATGAGGATTTCATATGGATTTCCTTCCTGTGTTTGGATAAAATTTGTACCTATTGGGTGACGAGGGAGGAAATCTCAAAATTACTGGCTGGAAAAGGCCAATCGCTTTCACATGCGTGTGACCAGAAAGATTTTTATGTAACATTTTAACTCTTCTAAAAACGTGAATTAGCCACATAACATGTTACCATGTCTTACTCGTAGGGGCATCTTTCAGGCAGATGCTTAGTTATTTCTATGCTTTTATTTAAAAAGAAAAGGAGGATGGTAACGTAGTAAGTAATTTGTTAAGGACTTGACATGTCTCCTGGAATTTTAGGGAGTATAGAAAGCAATTAAAAGCCGTAGAGACACTAGGAAGGGGCGGAGTGATTTCTTTATGCTACTCTTCACCACAAAGATGTTGTGGACATTTTATTCTTTTCAAATAATGTTGGTGAAACATTATCTGATTATCGGATTAGAGAATCAAAAGATTGAATGCCAGAATAAAGTGCTATAGACCCCTAAATCCTGAGAACTCGATGCGATTCATTCATTCAGTGGTTCTAAAGGATGAAGTGGCTGATCTGCTAAGAAGAATACATCTCATTAGGTTGAGATGCTGTGCCAGAGGACCAGAAGCTATCAAGTGTTGTATATACTGTACTTTTAAACTGAACACAAGGAACACATCTGGAATTTGCAGACCAAGAACTCATATTTTAATGCTACATAAGTAGATTTGAATACTAAATGGTAGTCAAATAATGCTGTCAGCACAAGACCTAACAGCACCCAGATTCCTATGTAGTTGTATTTTAGAAGTAACGAAAAGTACCAAGTGCAGCTGGGGTATTTATAAGGTGTGTCTCTTACCAATATGTTTATTTTCTAATAACACAGGCATATGCTGCAGCCTCTCCTGCAGTTTGGGCAGTTTGTGTGTCGGTCCTCTCTATCTACCTGCCCAGTACTTGGAATAATGAAACCTCTGAATTCTTATTAAACTGTAAATGAATTTTGAATCTTCCTCTTTGACAAAACTGTTTGAAATCAGATAGTGAGTTCAAAAGTTAGAAAGGGTCAGGCGTAGCCTAGGCAGACACATTAAACAGCATTAATCTCTTCTGCCTTTAGTTGTCTAAACAGTGATCTAAGTTGGGTCTCTTGTTACTGGAAAAGAGACATGGACCCATGTACATGTTTGATGCTCACGTGCCGTTGTGTACTTCCTTCCACCTTCTTAAATTTTCAATGTATGGCCTCTGGCAGGAAACTGTAACCCAAGCAACTTTGGTGTGGCCCTACAAGCACTGATTTTTGGTGCAGTTGTGGGGATGGTGACCTGTGATACAGAGATGGAAATGAAAGGTGAAGCAGTCCAAGAATACCCATGTAGTGCTTTCAGTGGCGAAGCTGTGATCTACCTTGTAATTTATGCTTAGGTGACAACAGTAGTTTCTGCAGTGCTGACATTTTTATCTGCAATTAGCTACGTGCTCTTGTTTCCTCATTTTCCCTCCTGTTGTATTATTAGCACAGTCATTTGTGTCATCATGCAGTGACTTGGATCAGGAAATTGATCCTGGCTTCAAGAGGAGTCTACAACAAGCAGCAATTTTTAGCCCAAGCTAGTTCCTCAACATGGTGCAGTGCGTGGCTCCACCAGCAGATACATGTGCACAAATGAGGTTGTGGCTCAAGGATGAGAACTAAGCAGCAGGAGGGTCATTTCTGTTTGAACTGGCACTCTTACCAAAATACATGTTCATCGAATTATGCCTCTAGAATCTGTCTTAGAAATGATTAATCTTGTCCTCAAATAAGCCTCTGAAGTAAAATACTATATATGTTTTATAAAATCAGAGAAAGTTGCGAGGAACTTGAGGGCAATCTTCTAAGACTGGATATATTAGCATAACAACTGTAGATGACATTTGGTGTTTGCAGTTACAAAATAATTAAGAGTGGAAGGAATAACTTGAACTACTTGAAGATAATTCTATATTACAAGTTAATGTTCTGCAAAAACACATGTATCATTATAGATGCCTTGGTGAAAACTTCTTTGCAGTGTGCCCACTGTAAAAGAAACAGCCCTAAAATTTATTGAAATGGTGCTCCACAGTAGCATTAAATGGAAGTTCTTTACCTGGGCATTTCTGCTGAAATGAACCATCCATCTGGTTTAAGTCATTTGTAATTACTTTATCAATCAGTGTGTATACATAACCTCTGTGTGTTTTTAAATGCTATTGATGAATAACAAGTTCTTGAAAACTAAGTAAAGTCTTTTGAGTAAGTTTACACAAAATAAAGCCCCTTTATTTCTTGCTTTCAGTTCAATTTCTTCACATTATCTGTAAATTTTCAATAATGGCAATACATGCATTCTGCCATTTGGAGGAGCCTGTGCCACAGAATAATGATCTGAAGAAAGCTCACTTATTTGCAAGGAAGAGTCTTCATTTGGGAAGTAGTACCAGTGCAGCTAAGAGGTCCTTTGCCAAGTTCAGGTAAGTGCTTTTTCTTTGTTATTGTTTTGATTATACTTATTTGGGTTTTGGGAGGCTGGCATTTCATTTAAATTAGCACACGTGCAGTGTCACGTCAGAGCCTGTCAGCCCTTGTGTTGGTCGGTTGGCACGTAAAGTATGTTGAAATTAAGTGTCACATGCAGTAGCACACATGCTTACGAGATGCACGGAGGGAAACTGTTGTCTGGAGAATTATTTTATCATAGTTTATTATCTCTGGAGTAGTTGTCAAGGATGGAGATTATGATGATCATAATGACACAATTCCCTTTTGGTTCAAGTTCTTTTTCAGAGTTTTCTTATGTGTTTCTTTATTTTCTGAATTCAACATTCTGCTAAGCCAGAGTTGTTGTTTTGGATGTAAATGTTAATAATGAAGTCTCAAATCATTCAGAGGAAATAGAAAGAAAGTCGTGGTCAGGTTTTCACAACTTGGAATATCTTCAAATTTTCTGTTGAAAAAAATCAGCTGCTGAATTTTCTGTGAGTCAGAATTTTTTTCTAGAATGGATCCTTAAAGCTTGGCGTGGTAACACTGGATCAGGATTTAGTTTTAGATGAATGGTTACCGTGTGATGTGTTTATTTTTTCTAGAAGTGCAATTATTTTTATAACATAATAATGACTTCTCAGCAGAAGTGGGTTTATAGTTGTATTCTGCATGAGAACTGTATGCAATGTACATTCAATAAGAACTGTTAGCAGTAGAATAAACGAATTATGACTATTTAAACAGGTAGTTGAATTTCTTCTCCTGTGTTCACATTGCAGACTGCGAAGGTTCTGTCACTGGCTGTGGGTTTGGTGTTCCCACCAGTGGTCAAACAAGTGATAATTTGAAAAATACAACGCAAAACAAAAAACCACCAAATTGCTTCTTCCAGAAAGGCAGTGTACAGTTTGTCAGCCTTTTCAGTGGTGCACACAAATCTAGAACCTTTTTATGATACCTGTCTGCTTTGTTGCTAAATTACTAGATCACTTGCATACATAAAAATATCTTTATAGATGCATATACAATCTGAGAAGCCTTAGCAATACCATTTGTCTTGCTAAAAATCCTACGGAATGAAAAGTACTAGATTTTTAAAATGTAATACTATCGTGTCTTTTGCGTCCAGAAACAGATGTTCCTGTTCTGCGTGGTTTTGTGCACATGCTTAACTTTATATCAATGTCATCCTGGTGCACTACTGATGCTTACGAACTTCAGTGATATAGAAAACACAGTACTTTTTTGGTGTAAGCCTTTACTTTGGTCTGCTTATAGTTAGAGAAAATGAGAAGATAACTGTTTTAAACAAATGCTTTACAAATGTAATGGATAGTTAAAAATTATAAACTGGTTAAGAAAAGCTTTTGAACTCTTAGGAGGGTACTCCAAAGAGGGACAGCACCCGTGAAGATGAGGCTGTTGCTTCAGTGAAGTTCTAGAAGTTGAAATGCACTTAAATGAAATAATCACAAAAGAATTCATTCTGGAGATACTTCTTAATTTTTCTGGTTTGATTTTGCACTATGAATGCAATGAATAGTGTCCACCAGATACCACTTTCAAAATGCATTTTTATATACAATACAGAATTGTAAAAACTGAGGGCTTGATGCATCTGACTTTATTTTTAATATATTTCAAGAACAATATTCTTAAGCTTAGTAGGTTTTCCTGTTGGTGAGAATGGTTCCTGGCAGTACATGAAGTCAAACTGTTATTGAACACAGTTCCACAGAAGCCAAAGTGGGACAAGAGTAAAGCATAAAGCAAGTTCACTATTATTTAATAATAATGCTTATGTTTTCTATAATACAGATATTGAGAGCAGTGAGTGTATTTTTCTTCTGAATCTTTCAGCAGAACTGTTATCGTTCCTAGCACAACCTCCTGTACATGGACAAAACTGAGTTTCCCTCAAAGAATAAAGAGAGTCCTGTATCTGAAGAGTAAGAAGGTAAGGTATTTGAGATTATTTTATTTCAGAGAGCAGTTAAAAGTAATTTCAATGACTTGTAACACACAGTTATATAAAAATACTTGATTTATCATGCATCAAGAAGTGTCAAATTGTTTATATCCGTTTCTGTTTGTTGTTTTTCCTTTTTATCTCAGGGGTGGAATTTCTGAAAGTATTCAGCTCTGCTTACTAAATATGTTTTCCCTGAAATTACTGAGCTGACCTGAGTGGGAATAAAGGTTGGTTTATCTTTAGTGAGACAAAGTTAAGTCATCACTAAGTGATTTTGAAATCCCATCCTTGAAATATTAGGTCTTTGACATTCAGTGGGATGAGAATCTCGTAACAGACTGACTACTGGGGACTCCCAAGTTATAGTTCAGGTAAATAACTTATTTGGAGGAGGAACTTAAAGGTTTCTTCTTTTTTATATTATGATAATTAAGTAGCAAAGAGTGCAACTTAAGCTATAAATATTTTCCACTTAACATTTGCATTTAAAATAGATATGCTTAGATTTGTGAAAGGATTTGTTACTTACAGTTTGAGCATTATATAGTTATCTAACATTTCAGCAGTACTGTTTCTAAAGAGGACTTCTTTATCGGCACAGAACATGAATGTCTAGTTCTATTCCTAGCCACAATTTTTTCTTATTTTCCAACACGTAGCTATGAGCGTTTAGCTGGTTCAGCTACTGCAACTTCCATTTTGCAAAGACAGAGATGTCTTTTGGTAATGCATGCATAATTTAGAAGTAACAGCTTCTATATTGGAGTACATATCAGGGGCTCTGTTCAGATCATGGGATTAACTTGGTTTGTTTTCTGCTCCAGCTGGTCCCCACTTTCTCCAGAGAGAGGGTAGCTCAGTTGTTTGTGTTGCAACAGCCCAATGGAGTTTGTAACAGAGAGCCTTAAAGTCACCCGGAACTGGTGCTGCTTTACTTTTATTTCTGCTCTTGGAAAGTACAGTGGTGCAGCAGGTACTGCTGCCTCAGTAGCGGAGGCAGGAAACTGGAGAGGAACTGGGTGCACAGTGGGAACAGGAACTCCCATGGCCATCTTCAGTCATCTGTCCTAGGCTATCACCTAGGGCCTTCTTTCACTCTGTTCCAAGGGGGGGAAGGTGGAAAATAGTTCTGTAGTTGGTAGAAAAAGAGGAAGAAATTTTCCTATTTTAAAAGGAAGAAGTTTTTCTTCTGCATGATAGTGTTTCAAAGAGAAAAAACTAAAGCTTTGGTAATTTTTTTTTAAGACTTACACAATTTCAATTACAGATTTACGTCCTTGCCTTCTTCAAAACTAGAAACATACTGTAAAAGATCAGTATTTTGAGATCAAGATCAAGAATAAAACCAGAGTATTTTATGCAAAAAAATTACAAGAAATCAAAGAAGTACATGTATTACCTTTTAAAAATATTTAACTTCAATGAACCATTAACATCAATGAAATATTTAGGGTTTTCTGTGTTCAGTTCTATAGGCAATATAGACTGAGAAACAGGTGTATCAGAAGTAGATCATCTGGTTTAAGAAAGTAAGCAACTATTCCTGCCAAGCAATTGGTTGAACAAAACTATTAAAATAAAAGTGTTTTCATAGTAGCTCTTTAATTAATTTAAGGAAGTGAAAAAAATATCACATACTTGTAGTAAGTTGCATGTTTCTTCAGGGGTGATGAAAATACGTTGGTTTTTTTTTTCCCCTAGACAATTCAGTAATCCCTGTAATTCTTGTCATGGGTATACTAAACAACTGGGGGCAAATTTCTGCACCTCTTGAATTTGTAAAGTTATATAAAATCTGAGCTACAGTTACTAAGAGTTCTTGATAATTAAAAAAAAATCACATAGGAGACAGCAGATTCAGTCTTAGAGAAGTGACATCTTTTAAGAGACAGTCCATATCGCTGTAGGTAAGTATGTGCTATTAGTACTGTAAATTAGAAGGACGGTATATGAGCAATATATAAGCTGTGCACATACATTGATGTGCTAGGCACAAAAAGAGTTATTAGTATTATGGAATATCTTTGTTCTGTTTCTTTTTGGAACACAATTAGCCTCCTCTCCCCTGCCTGTGAGACATATCTTGCCTTGTTCTTGGGGCTTCTGATCCAAGAATGTCTGAGACAGGGCTTGTTGGCGGATCGTTTGCATCCAGGTTAAATATTCTCCTCTTGGATCCCACCATTATAATGTTGTCATATTGAGCTGGTTAGTTACATTTTTGAAGGAGGAGACTCTTCTGCCTTATCCGCAATCCGGCTACATGAGTTTCGGGGTCTTCCAAGTGAGGGTAACTAATTCCTGACGTGCTCACCAAGAAGAGATGATGAAGCCTGTGTAGTGCCTTGAAGATTAACTTCGTTATCCTACTGTGGAATGGGTAATTGCGTATGTTAGGTGGTACAGCTTCCTGGTTGCTTGGTTTAACAATACCCAATGGCCAGAACAGTTAGTCTCAAGTAGCATGTCTGTTCCAAAGACACTAGAGGCTGCAGCACAGCAGAAGGAAAGAACTACAGAGGGGTATTCTCTGGGTCAGGAAGAGGATACATTTTCTTGGATTACAGTCCAAGTTATGGAATACCATCTTACAGGATACAAATACTGTACTTGGTATCAAATGAGGACTCCAATCAGCACATCAGAGAGAGACAGTCAGTGACTTGAATGTTGTTTTACGCAGCACTGTGAATACAGCAGTCATTTAGAGACCTGGCTTTGGGACTCCAGATAATTCAAAATAAAAAGTGGTTCACTTGAAGACACTCTTAAATTAAGGGGCAAAGTATTACAGTTTGTAGATGGATGAAGCGTTCTCTGCTTTGGTTTAAAGATCATGGTTGGAGATGTGTCTTTTTGCTAAGTTCTACCAGTTGTTTTCACAACTGCTTCCGGAATTGATTTACTTTCTAGCACGTCGATGGTTGTGATCGTGATTCTTTTGAACATGATGATTGTGAACAGTGATGATTCTGAACATGATTCTCTTCGTGTGCAGTGTCTGTCTTGGCACAGCCTTCTGCTTCTAAACACCGGGTGATTAGGGGGTTTACAGTCTGACCTGTTTCTGCTACTGCTTTTTCTCTCCTCTGTGTCTTTCGTTGCAACTGCTGTGGACTGACTTCCTACTGGACCACTTAATCCTGGAGACATCAGTCATATATGTTCCCACCTTCCAGCCTTGTTTGTCCTGAAAGTGCTCTGTTAACTATTTGTAATGAGATAATCTTTCTATATAGAGGTGTCACGTTCGTTTAGCAAGATTTTCTGTATAAGTATGCCCTTCCCGTTTATTTATGACAGGATGCTACTGTTACAAGGATTGTATTGTTGATTTTTGTTTTCAATTTTTTTGTTTTTACTGAGGCTGACCAACTAGCAAACAAAAACACAGCTTTTAAGCACCTCAGTTTGCAACACAGATCCATCCCTAAAATTAGAACAAGTTTAAGTTATTAAAAATAAATATTTTACTTTTTATATATATATTTTAAAAATGTATATATAAAAGCGATATGTCCTCTGCACTTCCAGAATGGATGTGGCAATCCAGAGAGACCTGCCATGAAAACACGCAGCCATCCAGGTCTCACCCTGCAGGAAGTGCCAGGGCCCTTCATTGGTACCGGAAGGCAGTAGCTGAACCGCTGTGCGAGGTGTGACCAAGTGGACGATCTGCTCAGCCCGGTGGCACCGCTACGAGAGGATGTAGAAAGATTAAGGAACAGGCTGCCCAGGGATGTTGTGGAGTCTCCTTCTCTGGAGATATTCAAAACCCACCTGGACGCATTCCTGTGCAACCTGCTCTAGGCTAACCTGCTTTAGCAGGGGGGTTGGACTAGACGATCTCTAGAGGTCCCTTCCAACCCCTACCATTCTATGATTCTGTGATTCTATGATCAGGGAGGCTGAGAAAGAGATAGACTGGTGGAACCATGCTCTGCCCTCCCTGAGACAGAAACAGGAATGGCCACCAGAAAAAAAACAAGGTCAAGGGGATCTTCTGTCCTCCCCTAGCCAGGCTGAAGGCAGTAGCTTAAAGGAAAGGGGTGAATGGAGGCAAGTCTATGCTCAGGGCAGCAGGCAAACCCCCTCCTTGCCTTCCCAGGTGCCTCTCTCTGTACAACAGGTATGAGGCTGTGGATGTGGAAGGCCAGTCAATGGATGATGTGGATGATGGCCCATTTACACCAGAGGTGTTGCCAGGGTCAGAAAGGCCTATCCCCTGTATCACGACCACCTCCACGAGGAATAAAAGATAGGTTATAGTTGTAGGCAACTTCTGAGAGGAACAGTGGGTCCAATGTGCTGGGCAGACCCTCCTCTTAGGGAAGTCTTCTGCCTCCCTGGGGCCCGGGTTAAGGACATCGCTAGGAAACTTCCTAGCCTTGTACAGCCCTCGGACTATTACCCATTACTGCTCTTCCATGTGTGTGGCTGTGAGGCCGCAACATGTAGTCCAAGGGTGATCAAAAGAGACTTCAGGGCCTTGGGACAGTTGGTAAAGCAAGCCAGAGCAGAGGTTATTTTTTCCTTCCTCCTTCCAGTTGCAGGCAGTGACAATGGAAGAAACAGATGGACCCAGTCTATTAATACGTGATCTGTGGCTGGTGTCACTGCCACAATCTTAGGTTTTTCAATAATGGGGTGGCCTACATGGCACCAGGCCTGCTGGTGTCAGATGGGAGTCACCTTTTTCAAAGGGGAAAGAGCATCTTTGCTCAGGAGCTAGCGGGGCTCATTGACAGAGCTTGAAACTAGGCTTCAAGAGGGAGAGGGATAATATCAAGCTTGCCCGTGACAAGCTGTGAGATGACATGACAAGATTAGGGACAGGGTGCTAGCGAGGGCCCTCAGACTGTTGCTCTGAGATGTGCTGGGTACACTGCAGCACACTGGAAGTCTTACGGAGGTGAGCCAGGTGCTCCTGAGGTAATAGGAGTGAACAGGGGAAACACCAGTGAAATACCTCAAAGGAATTAAGGGGTGTTCCTCTAAGAAGGTGACGTGGCCGACATCCCAGCTGAAGTGCCTCTACACCAATGCGCACAGCATGGGCAACAAACAGGAGGAGTTGGAAGCCACCATCCTGCTAGAATGCTACAACCTAGTTGCCATTACTGAAACTTGGTGGGACAAATACCATGACTAGAGTGTGGCTATTGATGGCTACAGGCTGTTCAGAAGGGACAGGTGGGGAAGGAGGGGCAGAGGAGTTGCCTTCTACATCAAGAAATGGATAGATTGTGAAGACCTGTCTCTGAAGAACAGCCACGAGCAGGTTAGAAGCTTATGGGTAAAAATCATAGTCCAAGGCAACAAAGGGAACCTTGTGGTTGGTGTCTGCTACAGGCCGCCCAATCAAGGGAAGCCTACTGATGAAGCCTTCTTACTCCAGCTACAGGAGGCATTGCGCTCGCAGGCTCTTGTCCTGCTGGGGAACTTCAGCCACCCAGACATCTGCTGGAAAAGCAGTATGGCGAACTGTAGGCAATCCAGGAGACTCCTGGAGTGCATTGAGGATAACTTCTTAAGTCAGGAATAGACAGCCTTGCCAGAGGGGATGCGATACTGGACCTATTGGTCACCAGTGCAAGTGAGCTAATCAATGATGTCAAGATTGGAGGCAGCCTGGGATGCAGTAATACACTGGTGGAGTTTACAGTCCTGAGTCAGGCGAAGAGGAAAATCAGGACCCTGAATTTTAGGAAAGCAAACTTCCAGCTGTTCAAGGAGTTAGTCAATAGGACCCCCAGGAAACTGCCCTCAGGGAGAAAGGAGCAGAACAAAGCTGTCCGGTCTTTAAGGATGCTTTCCATGGAGCACAAGAGCTCTTGATCCCCAGGTGTAAGAAATCAAGAACAGAAGGCAAGAGACCGTCGTGGCTGAGTTGAGACNTAGGACCCCCAGGAAACTGCCCTCAGGGAGAAAGGAGCAGAACAAAGCTGTCCGGTCTTTAAGGATGCTTTCCATGGAGCACAAGAGCTCTTGATCCCCAGGTGTAAGAAATCAAGAACAGAAGGCAAGAGACCGTCGTGGCTGAGTCGAGACTTGCTGGTCAGACTAAAGGGCAAGAAGGAAATGCAAGGGCAGTGGAAGCAGGGACACGTGTCCTGCGAAGAGTATAGGGATGCTGCCTGGTTATGTAGGGATGGAGTCAGGAAGGCCAAGGTGTGGCTGGAGCTGAACTTGGCAAGGGACACAAAGAATAATAAGAAGGATTTCTACAGGTATGTTGGCCAGAAAAGGAAGGTCAAAGAAAGCATACCCCCATGGTGAACAAGACAGGCAAACTGGTAACAACGGATGAGGAGAAGGCTGAGGTACTCGACAACTTTGCCTTGGTCTTCACTGGCAATCTGTCTTTCCACACCTCTCAAGTGGATGGAGTGCAAGGCAGGGACTAGGGGAGCAAAGGCCCTCCCACTGTGAGAGAAGATCAAGTTCATGACCACCTGAGACACCTGAAGATACATAAGTTTATGGGACCTGATGAGGAGCATCCCAGAGTCCCAAGGGAATTGGCTGATGTAGTTGTCAAGCCACTCTCCATGATATTTGAAAAGTCATGGGAGTCAGATGAAGTAATTCGTGACTGGGAAAAGGGAAACATTGCACCCACTTTTAAAAAGGGTAGAAAGGAGGACCCTGGGAACTACCAACCTGTCAGTCTCACGTCTATGCCTGGGAAGATCATGGAACAGATTCTCCTAGAAGCTATGCTAAGGCACGTGGAGGACAGGGAGGTGACTTGAGACAGCCAGCATGGCTTCACCAAGGGCAAGTCCTGCCTGACCAACCTAGTGGCCTTCTATGACAGAGTGACTACATCAGTGGACAAGGGAAGAGCTACGGATGTCGTCTATCTGGACTTCTGTAAGGCCTTTCACACAGTCCTCCACAACGTCCTTCTCTCTAAATTGGAGGGATAGGGATTTGATGAATGGACTGTTTGGTGGATGAGGAATTGGTTGGATGGTCTCATCCAGAGGGTAGTGGTCAATGGTCACTGTCCAGATGGAGATTGGTGACAAGTGGTGTCTCTCAGGGGTCCATATTGGGACTAGCACTGTTTAATATCTTCATCAGTGACATGGACAGTGGGATTGAGTGCATCCTCAGCAAGTTTGCAGATGACACCCAGGTGAGTGGTGCAGTGGGCACGCCTGAGGGACAGGATGCCATCCAGAGGGACCTGGACAGGCTTGAGAGTGGGACCATATGAACATCATGAGGTTCAACAAGGCCAAGTGCAACATCCTGCACCTGGGTCAGGAAAACCCCTGGTATCAGTACAGGCTGGGGGATGAAGCCATTGAGAGCAGCCCTGCAGAGAAGGACTTGGGGGTGTTGGTTGATGAGAAGCTCAACATAAGCTGGCAATGCGTTTTTGCAGCTCAGAAGGCCAACTGTATCCTGGGGGGGAGCAAACGCCCTTCCATGGATCAAAAGAAGCACGGCCAGCAGGTCGAGGGAGGCGATTCTGCCCCTCTGCTCTTGTGACACCCCACCTGCAGTACTGCATCCAGCAATGGAGTCCTCAGCATAGGAAAGACATGGACCTGTCGGAGCGGGTTCAGAGGAGGGCTGGAGCACCTCTCCTATGAGAAAAGACGAAGAGAGTGGGGTTGTTCAGCCTGGAGAAGAGAAGGCTCTGGGGAGACCTCATTACAGCATTTCAATACTTAAAGGAGACGTGTAAGAAAGTTGAGGACAAACTTTTCAGCAGGGCCTGTTGCGATAGGACAAGGGGTAAAGGTTTTAACTAAAAGAGGGAAGATTTAGACTAGATATATGGAAGAAATTTTTTACAATGAGGGTGGTGAAACACTGGCACAGGCTGCCCGGAGAGGTGGTAGACACCCCATCCCTGGAAACTTTCAAGGACAGGTTGGACAGGCTTTGAGCAACCTGATCTCGTTGAAATGTCCCTGCTCATTGCAGGGGGGCTGGACTGGATGGCCTTTAAAGGTCCCTTCCAACCTAAACTATTCTATGATGTACCGATCAGTACTTTCTATGTGCTAGCTGGGTTATGGTCAATACAGTTCTTATTCCTAATGAAGTACATAACTTTGGTAAGGAAATTATTACTATAGATATTTCACTTTATCCAAAGATTTCTGGGAGTAGGAATCTTATTTTCATGGGAGAGGGAGATAAGGAGACAAAAGCATGCCTTCATGCTACATACGGTTTTCTTAGTTTACAGAAGCATAATTGGTACGTTTTCTGGATTCACATATTGTAACTTAAGCTTAAATGACTTACTGAACTTCTGTCCCACATACACACATTTATCTTGAGTCTGTTTTGGGAGCTATTGTAAAACAAGTCATAAGTAAGGAGGAAAATGCATTCTTGTTTTATCAGGTGATTCTGGTGTCTCAACTCACTTGTCTGGAAGATACCATTCATAGTGTCCCATGGGGAACACACTGGTTAATTTTTTTTTTGTTTAGCCCTTTTCTCATTTAGTGAATACTTGAGGAAGTAACTAAAGATTGTTCCTTTAGAAGCAAAAAGGTTGGTTTGTTTAACGGTGCAGCCTGACTTTGCAGATGCTGTTTCAAACAACCAAATAAAGTATAGATAGTGGTGGAAGGGCTATTGTGCAGCTGAACTAAAGGGATTTTGCTGGATAACTACTTGCCTGTTATTGTCGTTGGCAAGTCAGAGATAATTTCCAAAGCTGTAGTCTGGTTGAGGAGGAATAATTGCTTTTATGTGTATTTTTCAAGCCAAAACACACAATTTGTTTTTACCAATGTTTTTACCAAGGTTCAAAGTTATCACAGCATTGTTACTGAAAAAAATTATTTTTAAAAGTATTGTGAAGAAAATAGTGACACCTGAATGGTGTGCAGAAAACTCTCGTCAGCTGAACTGACAGAATCTGGCAGAAATTCAAAGTCTGGTTTGACTCTAGTAATTCCATTAACATTTCAAAGGTTGATGATGTTCTGGGAATTAGACAGGAGGGATTATTTTTAAAGTTAAGAATTAGTACTCTAAAGCCTTGCCTGCGCTAGGAATATTGCAGCTATCTTGCAATAGGTAGATGGACTACATCTGAGACACTAAGTTCTCTGTCAGACGTTTTGCTACTCTATCTGTACTGGCATAATTAAAGTATCAGCCACCTTTCCCCATAGTGTGAATAGAGCTGTATCGGCATAAAACTGTATATATTTGTAGCTTATTTCCACAGAGGAGGAAGCAACCTAGGAGGGCTGGCCCAATTCCAGAAATTGTTTTTAATTATATTGACGTTGCTATGCCTGTATAAACTATTTGTATTGGAGACCTTATACCAGAAGAAAGCGACTTCATTGTAGTTTATTTGCCCTTATCCATAGAGCTCCATAAAAGTTACACCACTTCAGTTTGTAGGTTTGATTTGCCTTTGTGGGCAAACTTGCCCTTTACACGGACTTATCTCCATCTATGCTAGAGGATATAAACAATGAGTGTTTTGACAATAAAAATGCATCTTCCTTTCTGATATAAGCCCAATCTATTCAGTTAATATTAGAACAAGTACAGTTTATTGTGAACGGTTAGAATATTTCCATCTGGCTGCGTGCACCAGAGCCTTTAGGGCAGCTGTCCCTACCCCGAATACCAGCTTAACTCCCTGTTGTTCGGTGTGGAACACAATGTTTTACATACTCTGACAAAACTTTCGACTGCTGTTTTATAGATCAATGTCTTGCCTCTGCTTTTACACAACTTTTCTGCTGTGTAAATGAACCTTGTCTAGTATGTTTTACCTAAGAAAGAATTAAGTAAGTTGAAGTCAGAATATCAGAACTCGAATCACTTGCAAATAAGGATGATCTGCATGCGCTCATTCTGTAAAGATAATGCTGAGCACGTTCGGATGGTTGCGGTTTTAAAGCTACAGGTGAGGCAGAGATCTTGATCCCATATTAAAAGGGAGGGAGGGGCTTGTGATGGGGAAAAGACTGAAAATCGGTATAACCCTTCTGCTCTTAAGCCTGGGAGCAGTAAAGAAAGGACCTAGTCAGAGAGTAACTAGCAGGAGCAGAAAGAGCCAAAAGCCCAGGGACCTTTGACCGTGCAGAGAACACTCACTAGCCTTGATTAGCTGTTCTGTCCTATGCTCATCGACTGTTTGTTCCACTCTCCTTGCATTCTACCTCTTTACTTCTGCTTCAGTCCTGCTTACTCCATATGCTTCCCCCCACCCAGTGTGCCCTCCTTACCCTGTATCGCCTTCCATTTTCTTTGCAAGCAAAAGCCACCCCCAAAATAGAGCTACTGTTGCATTTACTACAATCACACTGTTTGTGCTGTGTGTGAACTTTTCCCCCCTGCTGTCTTATCTGTTTAGACTGTTGGTTTTTATATCATCAGGGACCTTTTACTGTTCTGTGTTTATGCGCTGTCCAGCATAATGGAACTTTAATTTTCATTAGTCCTTTGAAGACCTTAAATGTGATTAAGAATAATACTCCTTTATCCTGCTTTTTTATAAGAAATCCTAGGCAAATCACTACCCTTAATGAGATGAGGTATATGAGATTTAACAGGATAAAAGGAACTTTGCTCTTGCAGTTCCTCTATAGATGAATTAGTGATTTAAAAGTATAATGTTCTAACTGTGGTTATATTATAGTCCATAATATGATGAACATTTCAGAATGAACGTTATAATGACAATGTTTGCATTGCTCTTGAAGTGGTTTGCAAATTTTTGGTATGATTTACAGCTTTTAAATTTGCTTTCTAGAAACCATTTGGTAACTGCAAGTTGCTTGTCAGGAATCTGTTCTGAAGCTTGAGTGCGAAGCGAGCAGGTACTAATGACGGATATGAAGGGATGTCTTAAGGATAACAATGGATATGGCATCTTCAGTGGCGCTCTGGTAAGAATGTGCATGTAATTTATTAAACAGTACGTGACAGTTCCCAGTAAAACGTGTTTGTATATCTCTCTGAAGATTTGTCTGATTAGTTAATGAAAATTTCCTCTAAAATGTGAAAAGTAGGGGGATTGCTCTATATTGTGCAGTATTTTAAATTCTGAAAGTGTACAACAACTTTAGTTTACTTAGCAGTGACTTCTTGCATATAAAAACAGTTAAAGTATCTTTTTAGAAAAGTCAGTTATTTTAGAGAAATAGTTGGTGGCCATTTGTGGCTCACTGTGAGCCTGTTTCTCTGAATATTTAGAACTGAGTATTTTTGAACTGTCATTTAAAAAACCAGCTTTTTTTTGCACTCAGAGTATACTCAGAGAATGTAAAACTAACCTCTGGTGGCATATTTCACCACTACGCATGTAACTGTTCTAACAGGCATTGCGTCCAATTTTGCGGGAGATATGAAACGCTTACATAATTATTGACAAATTAATCGTAGCTGGAAACTTTTAATCCTTGGTATAGGTTGAAAAAGAGTATAACAGCAGCATGCTAAGTTACTATACTGGTTCTACCTTGTTGGAAGTTTCACAGTATTTAAATAATTAGCAAACGCAAGTAGAAACACTAGTGGAAGTTTTACTCTAAGTACAGGATAGTAGAAGTGGTTTCTTTTAACTTAGTCTTTTAAATAGCTTAGGCCAACAATTCCTTAAGCTAAAATTCTTATTTTCACCAAAACCAATTATGTTCTTATCAATGTATATACTGATATCTTGAAATTCACAAAGCATTTTTGTGCCTTTGGTTTTTCTTCCTACTCTTTGAATCCTACTGGTGGTTGGTATTGCAGTGGAACTGTTCTGATAACAGCTGGCGGTTCTTAAAGGTTGTCCTTATGGGTATTTTGAGGTCCCGGGTATGTATACACTATGTAGTAAAGAGCAGCACAGAGACTCAGTGTTCTTATGATGAACTAGTTTCATAGCTGAGGTAGCTGTTCCAGCAGCCTGCTGCTTCCAGTGAAATTAGGATTTTGACAGACCTCAAGAACTCTTTAATTTTCTCATGTCATGCTAAAAGCTGTGGTGGTTCAGGAGCTGATTCACAAGCAGATTAGGCATTAATCGGATGGACAATGTCTGTCAGAGGGGTGGTGGTTAATGTCTGAGAGTGCTAACAGCATTTGGTCCACCATGTGCCTGTCAGAGCCCTTAGCCCCACTGAGAGGCAAGGATAAGGAGCTCAGATGCATTGTGCTAACACTGACATCTCCTATGGGCACCTGATGAGAGCAGCAAAACTGTAGTGAATCCGGCGGGGGAGGGACAAGTACCAGCCTGGCTGACAGAATCCAGTTGCACTGTGCTCAGTTCCACAGTGTAGACATGCACCGTAACTTAACAAGTACCTAAGGCAGCTTTAATTAAAACAGAGCATGCTCACTAAGATATTGGGAGGGGAACTATGGAGAACACCTGAATTCCTGATAGGTCTGTGCCCAGACTCCAAAGGCCTGATACAAGTGTGCAAGTTAGACCTGAAAAGAGTAATGTAAGCAGTCGCCTCATTTGAAATTAGGTTGGTATGGAAGTGACTTCTATTTAATATCCCTTTCTGTAACACACATCATTTTTGCTTTCTAGGTGTGGGAGATAAAATCTGGCCCTTAAAACGCTATGCACCTATTCCAGTGCCAAAATACAAAACACAAATCAGCAACTGTAATGTAAGGGCATACTAGGTTCCTCTAGCTGCACTGGACAACTATGCATGCTAGATATATGCATATAAACTTAGATATCTGCTTAGATATATTTATAAGTAGTCTTTTAAAATGCTGTGATTCTGTAGGAATCATAGTAACTTGGGATGAGGAAGTTAGGCTGCTCAGAACTTTTTTTGCCGGGCCAATCTTTCACTCTTGTTCATTGCACAGCAAGTGTTTGGTTATGTATTTGATCAGTTTACATTTTAAGCCTTGTTTTTCTTTTGGGGGTGGGGGGGAGGTCTTAGTTTTAAACCACCTCAAATTCTGAAGGATGGTATCAATCAAGGAAAACTTGGTTTGCAATTTCCATGTCATAGAGGTATCTTAGGTGTAGTCACAGCAGTTATAAAAATCAAGGCTGGAGTGTCTTTTTCTGTTGATCTTTTCTAAGGTGACTGTACTGACTGGTATTGTTTCAAATAAAAACACTTAAAACAAGTGATTGACTTGTAAAAGAGTTGACTGTCATTTAGTGTTTAATTCCTCTTTTGCTAAATCATTTTTGTGATATTAACTTTATTTGTGACACTTTAGTAGGTGGAAGCCTGAGGGGGAAAACGTTATAGTTCTGTCACAATTCATTAGTTTGTCACTGTTTTCTGTTATGCTGTTTCCACTCTGAATGACTCATATGTTAAACGAACATGCCAGCCTAAAGGCATGCCCCCAGTATTGCAGCCCACAGTGAAACTTGATGCCATTACATATAAAAATGTGGAAGATGCTCATACCCATTGGAATCCTTGAGAAGTTTTGTGCATATCGGACATGTGTGCTATCAATTACTTGATGTACTCTCTTTTAAAAAGCTGTGTTTTGCCATGTCTGATTGCTCTTTTTCACACCATTGATTTCCTGAGTTTGTAGGCTGCATCTGTCTTGTGAGCCTAAGTTGGAACTGAGAAACAGTGATTTTTTTATAAAGTGGCACAGTTTCAGTGTATTAATTTCTGCACTATTTGATGAGAGGCTATAGAAGTATCTACTTTGCATCGCCACCTGTGTATTTTTGTAATGATTCAGACAGATTCAGAAATGCTTTCATCTGGGAAGCTGTTAGCAAAGATCTAATGCTCTCTGTATTGTGAAAACACTAATTAGAGTGAACCAGTTGGCCTCTGGTTATCTTAGCTCTCCTTGAATTTTGGCTTTCTTACCAATTTAATTTTCCCTCGTTTAATAAAAATGTCAAAGGCAAAACAGATTTACCTGTTGACAACATGTCACATAAATTATCACTTATTACAGATGCTTCATACTGGAACGCTGCAAGAAGCAGTCTAAAACCGGCCCGAGCTTCCAGCCCTACATTTCTTTAGTATCAGTAATACGGGAGACAGATGTGCACTCACAGCAGCAAGAAGAGAGGAAGGGCTTTGAAAAGTAACTAAAGTAAATTAGGATTTTATTTTTTATTATGTGCTACGTAGTACTATTAACTATAATAGTGGGGAGGAAGTATTTTGAGATTTATTTCTCATTACCCTACTCTGATTTTGATTCGTAATAAATTAAATTAATTTCCCCAGGTCGAGTCTGTTTTGCCTGTTACGGTAATTGATGAGCGATCCCCCTGTCCTTATCTCAACCCATGAGCCTTTCATCCTGTTTTTCTCCTGCTGTCCAGCTGAGGAGGGGAATGATAGAGCGGCGTGGTGGGCACCTGACATCCAGCCAGGGTCAACCCCCACCACAGTCCTCATTGATTTATATATTGAAAATACGTACATAGCTCCAGAATTTTTGTTCGCTGGATGACAGACCTGGGGTTTTGATGAGAATGAGACAGATTGCTGCGACAGAATAGATACAACATCATGAGTCAGGTAGTTTGGCTTTTAAATAACGGTCCTGTTCTACCATGCATAATATGTACTGGAGTTTATGCCAAAGGGAACAGATACATTCATATTAGAGTGGTCTTCCCATAAATTTTTCACTTTACTTTTCTCGTGGCTGAACACTGGTTGTGAGCCTTTCTGTCTATGTCCCTATTCCTTTTCAAGAGGAGGCTATCGATGCTCACCTAACTCTGCTTTCACTGTTGTGGAGCTGGTCTGGCTGTCCCATGTCTGCTTTCAGCTGCAAGGCTATAAACATATTAATGAAAGCTATGTGTAACTATTAACAAAATTTATCACGATTTCTGTAGGCAACACTGGAAGGCAATAGAAGTAGCCATTTCAATCCTGTTTCTAATTCTAGCACCCCAGAGTCATCTCAGGTCACTTAAGGACGTCTTAAAAGAGTGTAAAATGTACAAAAACATAGCAGAGTAGTACTGTTTCATCTTCAAGTGCTGTTGAAGTATAGGCAAGGAGAGGAAGGAGGTAGCAAAGTGAAAATACATCAGAAATAGCCGCTCTGGCCAGGCTGATGTGTTCGAGACGATGGGGTGCAGGTGCAGAGGGCAGTAACTCTGCCCTCCTGTGAGGCTGCAGTTGCTTTTAATAAACCCTAAGTAGCAATAGCAAGCCGGGAACTGGACATGCCAGTGCATTCCACGTCTACAGGTGTAAAAGGTGCCTCACCCAGGCTGCTCTTCCCACAGTTTGCTCTCTTTCGGAGTCTTTGGCTTGTCAAGATCCTTCCTTCGTTTGCCAGGAGAGATCCTGGTATCTTACTCGTGTACACTACAGCACATAGTTTTAGTCCTGCCCTCGCTTTCCCACCCCTTTGAGAGCGCTATTTTCCTTTCCTGTAGCGCGCGACGAAGATGCGCAGCCCCAAGGTTAAGTTTAGGGGCTGAGTTTTGAGGATCTCATCAGGGTTTCCTGTCCGCATAGCCAGGTTTGATGTCAGGTGCTGGTGGTACCGACCTTTTCCTCTTCCTGCTGAATCCTTTAGGCCTTTTCTGCTGGGGCGCTGGTTTCACCCGTGATGTGCACAGCCCCGGCACGCGGGGGTGTTGCACGTGAGCACGTTCGAGCGGCCTTAGCTGCTTCTCCGTGGCATGAGTACTCGAGTCGAACGTTGCCTTGGGGCCAGCTGGCAGCGCGATCAGGAAACTCTCTCCGTCAGGACGACCGGGGCATCGCCTCGCTGGCTCCAGGCGGCCGAGGCGGCTGCAGCAGCGCTGGCCTGGGCTCGCAGCACGGCGGGGCAGGAGGCGAGCGGCCCCAGCCCGGCCCCGGCGGCATTAGGACCCGGGCGGCTGCTCCC
>VZSC01007192.1:114856-136762 GCA_013398225.1 Steatornis caripensis | reverse complement strand
GGCTGCCCGCCGCGCCGCGCGCCGCGCTCGTGGCCGTCGCGTCCCTCCCTCCTCACCGAACGGGCCCTCGCCAGCCGCACGGCCTGCGCGACCTTCGCCGCCGTGCTCGGCGCTCTGCCCCTCGGCCTCCTCTCTTGCTCTCCCGTGTGCCCCGTGCCCTCTCAGGCCGCAGGCTCCGTCGCCTGCCGCGCTGCCTCGTGCCTGGTCAGCCTTTCCCCGCGGTGCAGCTGCAAGCTGCCTTTGGGACCTAGAGCTGTCTTACCGTGGGCGTGAGCTGTGCTTTGCACAGGTGGGCTTGTGCTTGGTGTGCCCTTGTGTTACTGTGATATTTCCACCAATAGTAGATAGATTAGATTGGATATTAGGAAAAATTTCTTCACCAGAAGGGTTGTGGAGCGCTGGAACAGGCTGCCCGGCAAAGCAGTTGAGTCACGGTCCCTGGAGGTGTTTAAAAGATGAGAGTAGACGTGGTGTTCAGGGACGTGGTTTAGTGGTGGACTTGGGTTAACTGGACTGGGTTAGCGGCCGGGCTCAATGATCTTAAAGGTCTTTTCCAACCCAGACAATTCTGTAGTTTAGCGGTGCATTTTTCTAACAACGCAGATGAGAGCGCACTGTGAGCTGTTTGGTGCCGGGAACGTGCCTTTGTATGTAATTCTGGGCCAAACACTGGAACAGAGACATGCTCCTGCCTAGAGCTTTTGTGTACGTTGGAAAAAGATGCATAAATAATTATAGACGAAAACATTTTAAATAGAAAGAAATACTCTGTTCATTCGAGGAAAATAATTTGCACGACGTACAGACCAAATGATAAGTACAATCTGAAAGGTTACTGTGCAAGTTGGAGTAATTTTATTGCTTTGTTTGTGCCAGTTTTCTTTTGTGCATATATACTGTAAAATTAGCTCTTCCTTTAATGGATATACAGTGGACTGTGGCAAATGTTCATTTTCAAAAATATGCTTTGGCTAATATTAAAATATCTTCTTAATGCCTACACGATACTCGCACTACAAGACAGGTGTAGTAACTTACAGCAACTACTATGTGTCCTGCTGAACTCTTTGCAGTTTAATATTTAAAACAAGGCGTTAAGAATAGAAGAGTTCTGATCATTAAAAAACTTAAAGTGCGGCAGAAGCTGATGTATTATCTGACTCTTGGCTTCTGTAGTGCCTGTCACAAAGTAATGGCTCACTTAAACTGTACATTAATCATCAAGAAGAAGTTCAGAAATGTTTGTTTCAGTCCAAAAATTACCAAATAAATAGCTTTCGTACTATTGGAATGAGCAAAGAAATGTCTTTTAACAAGAAATTCCTTCACATCTAAATGAAGTTAGTTTACACCTTCTTCCCCATGAGTTTAGTTTTACAATTGCCCACCCTCTTCTTGAAAAGAGTGTGTGGGGTGACTTCACAGGTAAACGTACAGGCAAGTGTGTTTCAAGTTACGTGTATTCAGTGCCTATTTTCAAGCATATAATAAAATAGCTTAATAGCTTTAATAGTTAAACAAGGGGAATAAATGTTATGTTCCCGTTTCCTGGTGGTGAATGGTGTGCTGCTTTTGTAACACAGATGAAAGGTATGTTGCCTTCTGGATTCAGGGATTCAGAAATTCAGAAATACTGCCTTTCTGCGACCTGTTGGCTTGCTTTTATGCCAGGCAGCTTTTCTGTCATTGCAGACCGTAAGGTCTTCTGAACCCCACAGCTCTACAACGACTGAGATTCCCTCCTCTAACAGAACCAGTACCCTTGCCTACATTCAAGTGTCACTGCCTGAAGTTTGTGTACCTATTGAAATTCCTCAGTTTCTCTTGTCCTGGTGCCAGCTGCATTCTCCCTCTCCAATAAAGAGTTCCCAGGCGATCTTTTTGGTTCTTTGCGCTGTCTGTATTATTGACCTTTTGAGTCTTCATTCGTACCCTCTATTGTACTGCGTGTTGCTTCAGCAGTTTATTTCTGCCCTGTTTTCCTGGCCCAGCCACTAAGCTAAACCATGTAGTCCCATCCTTGCATTGGCAGTGCTGGCAGCCTCTCCTTCCTGTTCCCCCACTGTCCTCCACCCCTAGACATTATTCTATTATCTTTACCTTCCCGGACACACTGGAAAAAACCAAAGTATATCAAGCACCATCCTTATGCTCTCTTTAATTTTTTTTCCTTGCCTATCTTAATAAGATTAAAACTCTCTGCTCTTTGAGAGATAATTATTTTCTGTATGTCTTTGTAATGACTAGTATAATGGGGTTATGTGTTTTCTAGTTTGTGCTGTGACGATATGCATTTCAAACTAAACCAGGATGATCTAATCAAGATAACCAAGCAAGTATAGCGGTGGCATACCAAGGAATTAGTACTTAAGCTATTTCTAGCTCCCTTGTTTGTGGGTGATCAGTAAGTAGTCACTTTTTGGGTGCTTCTTAGCAAGACCTCTGATGAGAATCCTTGTTAAAACAGTCCTTTATAAAAAAAAAAGGTAAGGGGAAAAATGTTCAGTTTCAGGTCTTTGAAAAATCAACAAACTTGTAAGAAACTGGCTGTGATGGGAAATCAAGAAAAGTACATTTTAGGTAGAACCTGTAGTGATGGACAAAATGAGTTTATAATCATGCTGATTTTCATTTTTCATGTGTTTGCCTTTATTGCTTATGTAAGAGCTTAAAGTGTCCAAACTTCAGTTGTTTCAAAATCTACTAACTATCCCTATACTGTTGTTAATGACCTATCAATAGCAGTTAATGCAAACTGTAGGAAAAGTTAGCGTGAGATTGTTAATAAAAATTTAATAATGAAATTCCTTTTTTAAAAGAGATATTTTTACACAGGAGTTATCATATTGGCTTAAACCGTAATACAGTTTCCTGCTTCACTAGTAAATGCATCCCGATGCTTCAGTTGATGTTAACTCCAAGTAAGTTGCTTCCCAATTTTTTTATGTAGCAACTGGTTTGATCTACATTAGTGTTGATAGGGGCGTTGTATTTTCATTAATAACTGAATTTCCTTGATAATCAATATGAATAAATTACATATGATGTGAAAAACATTTCTTCTGATTAATTTTGAATTTTCCACACTTTTGATGTTTCTCAGCATTTTTTTTTTCTTGAGTTATAGCAAGCATATAAATGTCTGATCAGACCACTCTGGAGCATTTATTTTTTTTTGTGTCCACTGGTAACACTATTGGTTTTAAATTTGCCAGTTTCTTTTCGTATGATGTTTTCAATGCTTATCATTGTTCACATTTGAACTCTTTTTCAGTTCTTGCGTATCCTTTTGGAGAAGGGGTGACCTGTACCTCATGTGTTTTTTTTCTGATAAGGTCACAGCATTGATTTTTATAATCCTATTATACTGGCTTTCTTCTAATTCTTTTCCATTGTTAGGTCAGCCTGTTTTATTATTTTTATTTTGAGTGTAGCGGCATATTGAGCAGAGATTCCCACTAAACTGCTGAAGTGGTACCGCAGTTGCTTCCCAAGGCCAAGGCATTCTTTCATTTGGTGTTCTTTCCCAGTATGGCGTATCTGACCTAGTGAATAACTTCCATTAAACAGAGGCAGTCCTGCCACCTCCCTTGCACCTGACACTGGCCTTCATCTGCCCCAGGGATCCACTCATGGAACTACACCCCATTAAAAAAGCAGTCCTAGTCTTACCAGTAAAGGGTTGATTTTTCTCTCAGTTTGCCACCTCCCTGAGCAGACTTACCAGCGATGGCTGCTGCTGTTTTTGCAAGGAAAATAGAGGAGCACATGGCAAAGGAAGGAGGAGGTAGACTTATGGAATGTATCCTTTCTTCAGCGGTCTGCATCAAATCAGTTTCACACAAAACTATGCAGAGAGCTGTAACAGAAGTGTTAAGATTGGTATGAATGCAGGATGGATAGACGGAAATGTGTGTGTAAGCAATAAGGAGAAAGAGTGAAACAAAGGATCAATAAATGGTGTGTACTGATAACGAAGGACACCGTTCCCAGCAATATCTGTGTGCCACAGCACGGATGACTCAGGAAGACCTTGCATCCTAACAGCAGGAGGATGGCAAATAGGTTGTATTATATCACATACACCGTTCTTTTTCCTGTTAGCCAATCAGGAGAAGAGACTGCAGGCATATTTTTGAGACCTATATTCCCATCAAGGAAAAACAGACAATGGGCAGCAATATGGCCTAAAATTTACAGAAGCCGAGGTAAGCAAGATCCTGAGGCAAAGGTCTGTCTTGTCACAGCTGATGATTCCTGAAGGATATTCTAAAGGATCTGCTCAAACCCCTATTTTTTTAATTGCTAATTAAGAACATCTGCTGAAATGGGGTGCGAACTTAACAGCTGACAGCCCTTGTCCTCTGTTTTGCACATAAGTTATCCTGGCCGGACCATTTGGACAGGTAAGCCTTGACGCTTGTGAGTGAGTGAGCATGAGTGTGTGTGAATTAAATCTATGGGAGAATAAATGTTAGTGGGTAACATCAACTTATCTGAAGATCTTGTAGATAACCGTTACCTTCCCCTTGCCTAACCTACTGAGTTTTATTACACAAAGTTCCCTACAGTTGCGCCTTTAATTTGAAACTTCATAAAACACAGACTATTTTCTCTTGGGCTTGTTTTAGTGTTCGTTATCTATCATCATTTAAAATTGGTTAGGCATTTTTTGGGCCCACTTTCTCTTTTTGATTAGATTAACAGTTTTCTATTATTCCGAGTAACCTAAATAACTGCGGGTTTTATGCCATGATGCTCACTCACACCGGTTTCTGGATGGTCAACAGCTGTACCATAACATAGGACCAAATCCATTCTTTTGAGATACTTTGCAGTTAACTCTTTGCCATTATCAAAGTTTATTATAATGAAATAGATAATTTAATACAGTATTTTGCTTGATTTATTCTCAGCAGCTTTTGATGTATGACTGTGTCTTTGGTTTTTTCTGTTTCTTTGATTCAGGAGGAATTATTCTCTTACTTTAGGCTTTGCAAGAACTTATTTTTTGTTATCTGGATGAGTAGATCCAGAGCAAGAACTAGATCATCAGCCGTAGTAGTTGTTCTTTTTGTTTTGTACATGGTGCCTGGTATGACTTTTGCTTATTGTTTGCACTAGGATTAGATTTCCAAATTTGTGTGAGACTCCTATTTGATTCAAATAACTTCTTGAAGCTCATTGTTTCTTCATAATGTTTTATTATCTTTTTTCCCCAGCAATATGCATGTTTTTGGAGACTCAGAGATTTTCCTAGCATGCAAGATATATCTAGGGGGTTTGCTTCTTTGTTTTGGGCTTTAGGGACCTTCATGTTACTGAAATCTCCTTTTTAATAGGGTACATTTAAAGTTCAATAAGTTTGAGAGGGAGAAGCATGTGTCGTGGGGCATGAACTCTTTGCATACATGAACGGGCTCCTTATATTTCTTACTTTTACCTTAACAGTTCTAAATTTTACCTAAATTTTTACCTAAAGTCCTAAATTCTGATCAATTGTTTCGGAAGATAGCTTATGACATCTGTCACACACATGAAAAGTGTTTCCGTGGTTTGTTTCCTCCACCCTGCTTCCTCTGCCAAAAATTCTGTATGAGTCCTGGAGCCACATATACCTTCCCATCACTCTTGCTCTCTTTCACTGTGTTGAATTGTGTTGAGGATTTGCCCGTCATTCAGACTGTGGAGAAAACCAGCTGGTACCAGCCATGAACACATTCCAGCTCTTTGTTACAGCATTAAGGAATTCAGAAAATAACAAAGTTAAAGTCGATGCATAGCTGTGCATCTTCTACCTGGCATGCATGCATAATTCTATGATAATTACATAATCAGGTGCTGTTTAATACTGTATAGCACTGTAAGGCTCCTTTTTTTTATTATTGTAAAATAGTGTTATTTGGGCATTTAAGTTCCTGTGATTGTAGGCACCACACAAACACGGGCTGAAAAGATTATCTGCAATCCTAAATGTTTGCAATGTAAATATAACACAGTTGAAAAGAGAAAATACACACAGATGAGAAGGGAAATACTAGGAGTTGAGGGGGAACTTTCATGCTTCAGGCATCCCATTCATGTACCTAAATCAAAAGACTGATCTCCCTAGGCCATTTCCACAGCTTATCCGCAGACTCCTTCAGAGGACAGTTTGAATACTTTAGGAGATTCTTCATCAAAATCTCTCTCAATGAGAGCCTCTCTCCATTTACTGTATAGGAGGATCTGTCTCCTACATCCCACACTTGCCTACTTTAGCTACTTAAAATTAGGTGGTCTGTATATACCTCCTAATCACACATTTTGCTCATGGGGGCTGTAGGGGCCTCTTAGTAAGCTGAATTTCAGAGAAGGCTTTGGAGAAGAGCAATGAAGTATGTTTTCAAGTATTTAAGGGGTTTGCCTGAAGTGTAAAGTGTAAAACAGGAAAAGGCGTAAGAGGTTTGTTTGAAAATACAACATGTGGGTGAGAGAGGAGCTGGAAACTGGACTCCTGATGCTGAGTGACAGGTGGGAGGCATGAAGGGAAGAGGTACAAGAAGCATGTCCGAATTTATTTTTCAGTATAAAATGGGGAAGGGGCGGTGGTGTTTGAAAGTGTTTTAGCCCAACGCGAAATAATAAACATATCGGACAGTATAATCTAACGGTCTTTTCAGCTTTATGTTTCAGGAAAACTGGCCTAGCTTCAAATGCGAGCAAACCACAGCTGGCTTCCTGACGGTGATTAAGGAACAATAGGTGTGGTGGTGATAAGCGAGGGAAGGGCCTTTAAAGTGAAGGCAAGTAACATATTACAGGAGAAGTCAGGGAAAGCTGTGGAGGCAGTGGTGTGTCCTCCAAGTGATCGACTAGGAAAAGGGTCTTTGCAGCAGTTTTCTGAATGAATGCGAGTCAGATTAGGCTGTGTTTCTCAAAAGCAGACAGAAAAATGTTGAATTGAAACACGGTGATGATGATAACCTGATTGAATGCTTCAGCTGATTGGAAGAATAAAGAAAAATACCATCCTGGAAATGTTGCACTGAACGTATCTGCAAATTATTAATATGAATCATAGGGTTTGGAGTAAATTTGAGATCTAAGGTGATGCTAGAGTTATGTGTCTGAGCAATAGGCAGGATGATGGTGTAGCTGTGCAGCTTTGCGTGTCACCAGCAATTAAGTCATTCATATGAAAACCTTAAAGGTCTGTTGTCAAATACAATCATATTGTTTATTATTTGGAGTTCTTCATTCCTGTGGTTGCTTCCCATGTACTGTTGCTTAGAATGTTTCTCCACCTGCCACCAAGGATTGAAAGTTAATTGTCAAGTTTGATTTGTAATGTCGCAGTGGGGTGGCTGGCCTGAAAGGTGTGTTCTGCGTTTACTGGGAAGGCACTGGTCTTTTTTTATTTGGTTTATAGTAATAATGAACACTGGGTACAGTAATTTCTTTACAATTATGAAGTCAAGTCTTCTAATAACTCTACTCCATAGTACTTCAGTAATATAATTGATTGATTCAGTTCCTTGTTCTGATTCTGCCAGATGATGTAAGAATTCTGCCCAGGAGGAGGAAGCTTTCAGTCTGCTTGAGGCTTTTAGAGCCAGGTCCCATGCCAACCACAGTCATCCTTTCCTTTCTCCTTCAGCGTGTCCCAGAACTCACAGGTTGAGAGGGGGACTGGAGAAGGGCCGAGTAAGTAACATCTGCTCTTGGCTAATTTTCCACTGGCATATAGTTACATGGGCATGATAGCAAACGGGTGTGACTTAGAATTGTTTCTAGGCTTCTGTCACTTAAACCAGAGATGAGGCAACTTCAGTATCAGGGAGGCCTAACCTGAAGGAAAAAACCAATCAGCTTTTTATTTTCTTTCTTGTTATTTTTACAATAGATACATTTCTACCAGGTGTGGAAATATGAACTGTTAATGCATTTTTGCAAGAGCAAGAAGAAAGATTGTCTTAGATGCCTAGTATTTAGGTGTCCAGATTAAAATATTAAAGTATGCAGTATGCTCAGGGAAAAGAAATTTAAAAATTGCCTTTCCTCAGAAATGTAACTCTTTGGAAAGGAATTCAATATTAATAATCCTTCAGTAGTTTCAGAGAAAGAGCAGTGATGGCCGAGTAAGGTAGTAAATGACCTTTTGCTTGCTAAAATTTGTGAATTCGTAAATTCATGAGCAAATGCACTTCATGGCATGCCAGACATCTGCGGGCAAAAAGCACATTGTGTCTGCAGGATCCCGGCGGCGGGATGCTCACAGCTAGTGGGAGAGACGAGGCGGGAGGTCAGGCATCCCTCTGCTCCTCGCTGGCATGCTCGGCCCCCGCGGCTGGGACCTCCGCCTGCATGCAGCGACGCAGAGCCCCGCTTTCTCCCTGGCAGCCGGATTTTAGTCTGTAACTCTCTTGAGATGAAATAACGAAAATATGACGCTATATTCTAAGTGTGGTGTTACAGGTTCATTGTTGTGTACAGGTTTCTGACATGCATGTGGTGTGCAAGTGGGAATTCAGCATTAATATGGAAATACAGATTTTTGTATCTATCCTGAGCTAACACCAGCACTAAGAAGACAAAACCATTACCTTCCCCCACTGGTTTTGGAAATCACATCTGTCTTGCTTATGGATGAGTTTCCTCATATATAAGTAGTCTAAGTCAAGTCAGTGTTACATCTTGGCAAAAGGGCATCTTAATGTCCGTGTGCACAGTAAATAGAAAACTTTGTGTATATTATTTTTTTTCCACCTAGAAATAATAACAGTTTGAGTTCTTACCTCTCTGTCAGTGCTATAGACAAATCAACATCTGTTTCGATGAATTTGAGATGTTCATGTCCTCACTTATCTCGGAATAATTTTTAAACTTATTATTTTGCATAAAGGATCTTGCTGCATCTTAAGCCATCAAGTAGGAGAAGTAAAAGTGATCAGAGGTAGTTGATTCTCTTGAACATTGTGGGGGGTGGGATTTGACAGAAATTGTGTTTATATTGATTTGTCTGGTTACGTGCTGATCTCTGAAGGCATACTCTACTATTGTAAAGGGAAGAGCGGTATCATACTCGTGGACAGCCTCATACTGTCTTTGGTCTGGCTATCTCAAAGAGGTAGTACTGGTGAAGGTGCAAGGTGCAGTGATGGAAAAGGAACATGCGAGGTGCAGCAGAAGGCACAGAACCCTTCCTGGGGTGAATGTTAAGTGCTGCTGCTGAAGTTCGGATGACACGATACTCCACGGTATAGCCTGTGGCTCTGTGTGCTCGTTCCGCCATAAATCCAATAGTCCTGTAGTGTCTTCCCTGCTGCTGTCACACATTCCTGTTGTATTAAAGCCTGCATTTCAGCAGGCAAACCCCCTTAGAAAGTAGACTTTTTTTGAGACAGTACATTTTCTCATTGGCAATTGTGTATGATACTAAGTGTGTATGCTACCATGACCTTTTACTAGTATGTTAGGGAGAAACATCAGCATAAAAAGTTATTTCACGTAACACACTGCCAAGCTAGAACTTCTTACAGCCTTCAGATAGGCATAACCGTGAATGTTTTTATAGAAATAATATTGCTTTCTGTCAGTTTTACAGTGTTTTGAAGTATAGTAAGATTATCTCGTTTTAGTTTTTGCCACCATGTACTAAAAGGCTAGATTCTATGTCTAGAAATGAAGAGTTGGTAAAGATAAAAATATCACCTTTATTGATTTTAGACCACTCTCTTTTATTTAAAATAAATAAATAATATATAAATATGGTAAAGCAGTAGCACACAAGAGGTGAGCAAACGCACTGCAGGTACTCATGTTTGCCTGAAGGGGAATATGCTGTGAACAATTAATGCTGTATAAACCTCTTCATGTAAGATACCACGGTAGCCCTTCCTGTAGCTGCAGCGTTTTGTGGTAAAAATGTAAATCTTGTAGTGGTCTAGACACTCAGATTATTTTTCTGGGACTAGTTTGGTGTCTCTTTAATTCGAGCTGTGCGCTGTGTTACCTGATTTCATCTTTTTTTTTTTCTGTTTACGTATTTAGGCCCTAATCCTGCCACTGCATTTGTTCAAATGGACCTCAATAGCCATGGGGCCTGAGCGAGTTGATGGGACTCTGGATGACTGCAAGTTTCTACTCTGAAGATCTGATTGTAGGCCCAAACCTAAGTTCGTTTTATTCCCCAATCTAATTGCTTCTAATTCATGAAAATTATCCGACAAAATGGTATTGTCTTTGAGTCTCATGTGCATCTACTTTAGTAGCATTCAGACACCGTGTGCTTGGGATGTTGTCAGACATCGTTGAAATATTTCTGTTGTGTCATGTGCCAAAAACTCATGATTGCTGCGATTATTGTGTTACAGTTTTACATTCAATGGCTTCCTACCTAAAATGGAGATTATCACCTGTGTTTTCAGTCACTGTGGTATTTCTCTTAACTCAGATTTTGAACTGAGAGTAACTGCTGGAACTCTATTCAGGTCATTTTTAAAGATGTTGTTAGATGTGTTTTTTATTCATTGGACACAAGGTACCTCTATTTTATTTTATTTTATTTTATTTTATTTTATTTTTCAATGTGCTGTCTTCGTAGTAGCCTACTATTACTGAAAGCTTTCAATATGATGACACACTGTGATGTAGACCAATAAAATAAGTAGGAAAAGGCATTAACTTTTACTAGCTCTCCTGTTGCTTTCTATTTCTGTGGCCGTGGTTACATGACATACTATATAGCTGAGAGTAAGGATATTTTTTATTTTTGTGAACCAGAGAATATCTTTTGTTTACACTGAGTGTTGTTCCGTGTCCTATTCCCTATGACTATGTTGCAGTTTCACCGAGTACTAAAGTTAAATAGCCCTGATATAAGCTGGAAAGGACTTTGCAAAATCACATTAAAAATAGAGTTTAAGGGGTGAAATGGATATGCTCCATCTCTATGCATGTTAGTATTTAGATTGTGTAGACTTTTTAAAGCAAGTATGTAGCAATATAGGATAATTAAAAGGTTAAAAGATCCAAAACTTTCTCTGTATATAGAGAATCAGAAATATCTTTGTTTTTTTCCTTTGTAGGCTTATCACAATGATATCTAAGAGCTTCACAGTATTTGATGAATTTTTGCGTATTTCCAGAACAGCAGAAAAGCACCGTTGTCCTGTTTGACCAAGGAGAAGACCGAGCCACTCGTTCAGTCAGTAGTAAAGTCACTGTTACTAATTGGGTTCTCCTGCCTTTGAACCTTGTGCCTCCAGCTCCGTTTCTCCCTAAAAAGCCAAAGCTTCCATTATAATCAGCTGCTTTGCATTTCTACATAAAAGGCCCAAGGTGTTTTGGTGTGGACTCCCAGAAAAAGAGGAAGACAAGGTTGGTGGCCACCTGCCAAGGTGCTTGGTTTGACTCGCTCCTTGTTCACAGAGGCTGATGGCGAAGGCAGAGGCAGAACTGAGCGTTCCTGTGTGGCGTTCAACTGTCTTAACCACATGCCCATTGCTCTCTTCCTGTAGTTGTCTGTCTTGTTCTCTGCACAACTTCTAGAGCAAACGTGTATACCAACCTATAAATAATCTAATTCGATACACAACCCTGATTCATTTCCTGAGCAGCATGTGTCCTGCACACAAAGGGCGGCTGCGGTCCTGTGGAAAAGTTTAGCAGAGTGGATGAGGCCAAATATTAAGGCTATTAAGTATTTAAACTTTGCAATGAAATAAAATTCTTTTAATATATCTTCTTATAGCTGTAGCTTGAAGTATTTTTAACGAGGAACAAGGGAAAAAGAACACTTTTATATCTGGTTGTAACTGTTTCCCTGCCTAGCATCCAAACGTGAGTATTCAGCTCAGTGAAATACAGAACACCAGCCAGTAGTAGGAGGCTGGCCACCTCCTGGGAGGAAGGGAAGGAAGAAGGGTGGTAAACGCCATGGGTATACCCAGTTTGCCTTCAGTCTCAGGGACCGTTTGTGGAGAGTTTACTCTAGCTCTTGTTTTCTCTTCTGCATCCCTAGCCCAAGAAACGAGCTCCTCCAGAGTTTCTCAGTTCAATAGATGTTGGGGGTGTGCAGTGTGTTGCTATGGTCTGCTAATAGTGTAAGTAAAGAAATGGAAATCAAAGGTGAGGTTTTTTCCTATCCATGTTTTTCTGTTGGAGGATAACAGGAGGCACTCCTCACGGCTCCCGGTTTTCTCCCACATGAATTTCAGGGGCAATCCATATAATTCTTGATCTCCAAAATATGTAGCAAAACTTTTAGAATAGAAAAATACTGCTTTCAGCTTCCCCCTTTAATCTTCTTACTGGTCAAACTATAGTGGCCTGTTGTGGTTTGAAGCTACAAAGGATGGTGTGTAAACTCCAATGGCAGAGCACATTCAGATGTCCTGTAAGCAGCACCAGGGATGATACTGAGATATACTGGTAGTTAAGAAAACTTTGGTCAAGCCATTCACTGAAATTCATAAAAATCAAAATGCTTGCAAAAGTACATCAGATCCACTGGCGTTTTGTTGTAAAAAGAAAAAAAAAAAAGAAAAAAAGAAAACCCTGCTTACCTTTATTTTCCCTTCTTAATAAAGATCAGTTTTCAAAGTTTCACAGCTGTAGAGAAGTTGTGGGAGCAACAAGAATCAGTCTTGATAGGGCAGAATCATCTTAAGCCAGTATTTCAACTCAACACTTTGTAGTGTGAAACCATGGCCTGAGCCTGCTGCATGTCGTATCAGATAGTATTATCATTGATTTATTATATTATTTCATCTTATGCATTTTTTGTAACCTTTTGGCAGGGATGTTTTTTCTTTTCTGATTGTTTTTTTTTTGCTAGTTTAGGTTTCTTTGGGGGGGAGGGGGCGTGTTGGTAGGTTTTTTTTTTTTACCAGCACCTAATGTGAGGGAGCCCTGAACCATGACTTGGCTTCCAGGTACTAGGATAATACAAGTAGTAATCACGCCTGCTGCTAAAAATTTTCTACCTTATTTCCATTTGCATTTGTTTGCCTTCAGCTTCCAGTCATTGATTCTTGTTTCTCTGATGGATTAAAGAGCTCTTTAGTACTCGCTATTTTCTCCCCAGGAAGGTGCTTTTACCCTGTAATCAAGTTACTTCTCAATCTTTTTCTTTTCTTTTAAAAGAAGCTAAACAGATTGAGCTTTTTATGTTTCTCATTATTTTTTCACATACTCAGATTATTTTTGTGGCTGTTTTCTATTCCTTCTCTATTTTGTCTATTAAAAAAGCAACATAAACCTGCATTTTACTAGTCATATACACAGAAGTAAAATTACTTCAGTAGTTACTCCTGGGTCAGTATGGTCAGAAACTGATGTTATTGCAAGGTCAGATAAAATGGACATCTATTTAATATGACTTCAACACATCTCAGTATGTAATTATTAGAGGACAGAAGAAGATGGATCATTTAAAAAACATTTAAATGCTTCATAAACTTCACAAGGACTATCAAATCAGCAAGAGTAGGTGTGCAGGAGGGGTTGTGGAAGTGTTTGTGTTGACGTTTTTAAGGAGATAGAAGTGAAATAAAAATAATAATCTTAATTGAAGCAACAATAATACACCAAAACCTTAAGTGCTGTGGATAACACAGGAATATGCACGTGCCAGAATTTCGTAGGATTGAATGCAAAACCTTTGTTAGTGACAGACTGTCTGAGCCACTGAAAGTAGAGACTGTGAATGGACGTGAATATATGCATCCCTTACATTCGTTTAATCCCGTAAGTAGCCACTTGCTTACATTTGGAAAACCTAGAACAGTTATGTGATCTGTTATGCTGTAATAGAAGAAATAACATAGTATCAAGAATTTATTTTGTTATAAAAGCTATCTTCTTTAAGTCATATAAGAGTTCAAACAATCAAAATCCACAACTTCGAAGAGGCTATTGAAAGTTCTAGTGCTTCGGTGTTTCTTACCAAAGGAGCAGCTACTCATTTTGATTTTTATCCATACTTTAGGAAAAGTTGAGTTAAATTTACCCTGAGGAGACTGATCAGATCCCTGCCTGGTCAAATGATGCATCTCTGCCTTCCCAATGACTTTTATGCATGAGTATCCGAATTGAATCCGCACTCCCAGGTCCACACTTATCTCTCATGGAAACCATCAGATTTTCATTAAATTGAACTACAGGCTGTTTAAACTCTCAGTACTGCAGATCAATTTAATGTAAGTTTGTCTAACATTGTGTCTTACACAAATTTAAGGTCACCGCATTGACTTTCTGTTCAAACTGTCTTGCTTTTTGACTTCTAAAAGAGTATGCCTTTCCTTTGTGGCAACATTCCCTCAGTGAAACTTGGGGCATATTCAATAGAGGACTTAATTTGTTTCAACAAAATGCATGGAAAGTTCATGGAAACATGGTAAATAAGAAAAAAGGGAGAATTAAAACAATGTAAAAGACTTAAAATCCTCTAAAGCTCCTGAAAAAGGACTAAAGGTGACTAAGGACAGAATAGAAAGCCAAATGACTTCTAGTTAAGAAAGTACTAATCTCAATAGATTTAGACTACAAGGGTGTGTTACTGAAAAAGTTAATGCTGAGATTTTGGTAGCAGAGTGTGACTTGGGGTAGAAGTTGTCCCCCTGTGATGATGAGCTTACAGAGCCCTTCTCAAAACAACTGTCTGTTGTTGGAAAGAGAGAAGTGGGCATTCCCTTGAATGCCTTTTGGTATCGCAGGCTTAGTGGATATAAAGTATGTCATTTCTTACATCCTAGGTTGCCTCAGCTTCTTCTCCTGAGTCTCCCAAGTCCTGGAATAGAACTCTTAAATAAAGGGAGATGATGGCTCTGGGAAAGAAGATGGTAGAAGAAACAGGATGATTATGATAGAAGCTGGAGACAGTCTCCGTAAGAACGCTAGCATGACTTCATTTCTTTGAATGACCGTGTAAGATATAATCCTCCTTCCTGAACCAGTAATAAATTGGGACAGCTGGTAGGTGTTTCACAGAATCACAGAATGTTTGACCAATGCAGCACCCACTGGAGTATAATATGTACTGGATAACTGTTGTGGGGGTAGGGGGAGAGGGGTGGTTGTTAGAAAATTAATTCCCCATTAAATAATGCTACTGGTGAATATTTGGTGAGCAGGTACAGCTGTCACCGTGCATTTTCCAGCTTATCTTTGCACAGAAGTGTGGGGAAAAGGAGAGAAAGGGGACAGAAAGGAGAGGGGTGGAGAAAGGATAACAGCTTTTTGAGGCTGCATCTGCTCTTCCAGGATACCTTCTTTGCCCTCGTTAAGCGATTTATACTGTTAACTTGTAGTACTTGTAATCTTCCTTAAGCACCATATCTCATTGGGAAGTTAGCAAGTTGATGAAGGTGCTGAAGGTGTGGACGATTCCCTGAATGAATGAGAAACACTCAATTATCTACCATTGCGTTGTCAGGGATGACGTGGACACTACACAGTGACAGCGATGTACGCTTGGTTGTATTCAGTGAAAGGGCAAGACTGTCCTGCCAAACTATGCAAGTTCCTTTTTGAAGCCATAAGCTAGTGGTTATTTCCTCCAGCAGTTCTCGTAACTGCTTGTACCCAGTGTAGACATCACGGTAGGTCCTGTGTAGTTACCAGTGATGCATGCTGCATCCTCTGTTTCTTTGGATATCAGCATCCCACAAATTTGTATTATTTTCCTGTCTTGTGGAGATAATACTGTGCTAGCATTTCTAGTATCAGGGACTGTGTTGGTGTTAAAGTGTCTTCTATGTATTTGTAAGCAGATGGTTTAGCCTGTGTTGCAGATATGGATAGAGTCCTGTATAAAGGATCAGAGTACAGGTCAGAGTGATGTTTGTATAGCGTGTATTTTCAGAAAACATATAGATAAGGGAATAGTAGCTCTGTCTCAGCACTATACCTGGCTCAAGGAATCTTTCCAATTTAACACGTAGCGTTGAGGGCTATCTAAAGCAGTCCCGGGTGTGAGGGAGCATCCTTGTTGAATCTTCTGGGCTGGATAAAATAGGAAGGAAGGAAGTCTCAGATTTTTTTCATCACCTTAGGCCTGGTTGGATTCTGGCTGTTCAGGCGTAGAAGCCTAATATCAGTATCAGCATCAGAAGCTTACCTGCCTCTAGACTGGAGTGAGCGAGGCCCGGTACCAGTACCTTTAGAGGAGAGTGTTTGTGAAGGTGGACAGCAGCATGTTGGGTTTAGTAGAAGCAGCTGATAACTCTTATCTTTGTGGTGGACTGGAGCGTACAATCACATAAATGGTGTGGAGATTTTGGAGAGGAATTGAATATTTCACGCAATGTTTCCAGAAAGTGGAAGAGGCAAGTAGATGTTGCACTGTGTGTTCTGCTGTCAGGAAAGGAAACATCTCAACAGGGCAGTGATATCAGAAATAGTGCAGTTCTGGAAGAACATTTCTTGAACTCTTTTTTGCTGTTGAAGCTGAACACAGTTCCCATCTGTCTGAAGCTCTGCATTGAGAGCTTCACAGAGGTACTTAAAGAAGTTACGTACTTATACCAAAGCAATAAGACACTAAAGGAATCACATGTCATAATAGTAAATAATTTCTACTACCATTACCATGAATTGGTTGCTTTCTATACACATTTTCAATGTGAAAAATTGTTCATGACACACTGATTATCAGAAGAAAAGTCCATACTGATGTATCTTTTTGAGTTGTGCCCACTTTGTGAGCTGAACAGTGTGGCTATACACTTTTGCTATGGAACTACTTTTTCTTATTGTAATATCTGTTAATTGCTCAGAAAGCATACAAATTTAAATGTTATCCATTCTATGGATAAAAGCACTGTAAGTACTGAATCTGATTTAAGAATGTATTAGCTCTAGAAACAATGGAATTGTCTGCAGTGCTCGCACGTCAACAAAAATCAGTTGGTTCGCACTTGAAGCCTGGCAAGGAAATTACTGCAGCGGCACCGGTGCCATCCCTGCTCCATGCCTGCCTCTCCCAGACCGCTTCCTTTAGTCAGCCGAGGTTACCTTGCCTGGCTGCTACTCCTCCTCAGTTACCGCTTACTCGCACATCTAGAGTAGCCAGACACTCATGCACACTGAAAGAACCTTCTGAAACCCTGTTCTTTAGCTAGTGCTCGCTAGTAGAAGAGAGCCAGCAATATATGCAGATCTGAGCAAATCCAGACGGAAAGGTAAAGCAAAGCACATTCTGTGCATTGTTACTATTCGCAGCCATGCTAAGTCTCATTTCTTTGAGGGGAGCCTTTCTCTTCCAGAAATGACACCCGAGAAAAAAATTGGTTGTAAGTCTGCACCTAATAAGCAACTGAGAATTGTGTTCGTCTGGGCTGCGTACAGACTGGCACTGCAGCCTCAGGAAAAGGGCAAATACAGCCAGTGCTTTTTCTGAATGCGCTGCAAACAACCTACCCGCTGTACGGCTGGAAGTGTTGGGAGCAACAGTGACAATCTAAATCACCGGCAGCTCCATCATAAATATGTGTGCCCAGGTGCCCTGTCTCTGCAGATGTTTTGCTCTCATTCTAAGCTGAAAATGTAACATTTTTGTTGAGAAAGGCTTTCAGATCTCATTAAAATAGCCTAATGGTAGCTTTGGATTTGACAGACAAGCTAGTTTTTATTGTGCCATTTTCACTGTAATATTCTCTTAATTTTGATCCGAAGAAACAATGATCTCATTCCTTAGGAGGGAGGACAGAGCGACAAAATCCAGAGGTCCAGTGACAACACTGAATCTCTTCATTGTCAAAGCAAGCTAAGAAATCATCTGTCTTTTAGCCAAAACCACTGGGGAGTAAGCAGTGTCCTTCACAAAAAGCAAAATTTGCAAGAGAAGGTGGTGGCATGGAACAGCAACCTTCTTGCCCCAGGGGAGGTGTGCTGCCCCACGTCCCGTGTCTCCTGCGTCTCATGGAATTGATGCGAGTTCCTTTTCTCCCCTCTGTCAGCAACCGCAGTGCTCTGGTGGGCAGAGACTGTCTGAGGTCTAGCTCTTTCTATACTGTGACTTCCTTGAAAATTCTGCTGGAGGAGTCTCACCAAGGTCTTTCACGAAGTTATTTTGGGAGCTGGGGAGAATGAGATCCCCACTCTGCATTGCTCTCTTGATCAGGCTTCACTGCCAGCCAAGTGGTCTGTACTTGGGATTCTCCATCCTTGCTTGTCTTTGTTAGAAGTCTTCAGTTGTGACCTGCACGGAGGATGATCTGAAGTGAGAGGATAATTTTCAGTAAATAAAATAAAACTCTTTTCATCATTCAGCTGGAACTTTTATGTTTCTACTCAGTAATACATTGTTTAGAACAGTTTTGTCTTTGGAGAGGCCTTTCTGTTATCTCTAAAGAAAACAGAAAACAAAAGGATGCTTTAAAAACAGGTCAAGAATATATAGCTGATGTTTCCATCCAAGTTCAGCTTGCCTTGCATAGAAACGAAGTTGAACTAAAAGGCTCCTTACAAACATTTCTACTAGTTTTCAAGTAAGTAGCTACAAAAGATACTGTAAAAACTGAAGTATATGAAAACACATATCTAATAGAAACCATAGTCTTACTCCTGCTTTGCAATATGGTATCCAATCTGTGTGACTTTTCCCAAAGTATGCTCTCATTTGCAAAACAGCAAAATTACTAAATAGGAGTTTTGAAACTTCCTGTACAGCTACATACTTTTTTTCCGGAGCAGACACATTGGACTGTTACGACCAGAATATTTCATGGGCAAAGCCTCTATGTGTGAAGTTGAAGGTGGCTCGTGTTATCCAAGTGATCTCAGTGGCTGCACCTGTCATGTACAGTATAATTTAAAACAGATTTGGACTTCAGTAAAGTTTACAGAAGAAGGCATGTTTGTAAAGTTTGTAAAGGGATATGGCACAGCATGAACTAGAGAAGAGACACATGCTGCTTCCGTAAAAAACGCTACTGTCTGCAACTGATGAGTAAATTCTTTTTATTTCTCTCATCGAGGGCATCAGAAGAAATCCACTGGAATATGGGAACCTGTGCAGGCCTTAGCGTGTAACTAGCAGAGATGAAGGAAAACCTTTACAGGAATGTGTCATGCAATCAGAACCTCCTCATCGCTCACCTTTTACTAAACTGTTGGCTCCGGACAACAGCTGGGAATAAATGTCTGCCTTTTTCTTCCTTTCAAGCTTGGTTTTCACAGAAGAAACTTTAAAGAAGTTCAGTATTTGCAAAGCTATCAGCTCCTCCACACTAGGCTACATAAGCACTTGTGCTTCTTACAGTCTTCCTCTGCTCCATATTCTGTATAAAGGTTTAAACTTTAAGAGACAAACCAGCCAAAAAAAAAAGACTTTCCTTGAGACAGAAACACTAGTTTTCCTTACTGTATTTTCACATGATTTCAGATAGCAGAACCGCTGTCTTCATGTGTCCATCGGCATTTCTTCACAAATGAGGCAGTTTTAAAATTAGTCATTACTTAGAAGGATCTCTGACTTCCATAAAGCACCCTGCATTGCCAAACAATTGATAATTGCATCAGCAGATTTGGAATTTGTTTGCCTTCTCACTGGCAATGTCTTGAAAGAAGCATCAGCTCAAGGAGGAGAAATGTTAGGAGGCAACAATCATAACCAAGCAGCAGCGACTGGCTTGAGCATTGGATCCAAACCAAACTGGACTCTGGATTAACTTTAAGGAGATCAGATGAATATTAATACAAATATTCTGTCAGCAAATGTGTAAAAACTCATATGATTTGTGGGGTCTGTTGCTGAGCCGTGAGGGGCCCAGTTAACTTAGGAAGACCGTGACGACAGATTGGTGTTTTCTTGGATGGGAGAATCGCCAGAGGACAAGGGTCAAAAGTCTGAACGACACTCAGAAGCAGCCCTGGTATAAAAGTCTTGAATGATAAAAGTTGCCCTGCTGTATGTTCGGATGCTTATTGGGAGATGGTTTACATCTTGTGAGGTTGAACAGCTCTCAGCTTAATGTGTTTTAACACGTGCTGCCAGCTTCCTAAACAAGAACTTATTATATCCTATATAGAACCTATACATTACTTCCACAGGACTCAACAGCACCATGTGCAAAAGAGTATTGAAAGAAGCCAGTGAGGAAAAATAAACACAATTTTTGTTTTGCATCGTTCAATATGACACAAACATCACCGTGAGACTGAGACCTGTCGTCAATGTGTAGCACTTAGGACCAAGACTTAGTATAAGCAGTGTGGCTGCACTCCATCCGCTATGGTAACTCCTTCTAGCTGATCAGCACCCATGGCCTCTATTAGGGGAGACTGTGGTTGTAACAGTGTCTTATAAACATTTTAGAAATACCACCCCACTTAAAAGAAGGAAGAACGAGCACAAAGATTTGTCTGAGGATCATCAAACAGTAAGCCTGTGGCAAAGCCAACCTCTTGTAGCCTTTTCAGTGGCTTAATTCCTAGAGATGAACCATGCAAAGTGACCGCTTGGGTGAAGCTTAACAAGAGTTTATCACGACTCTTCTACCAATACAATTAAAGTGATTCAATCCACCGAACATGGACGCAAGCAAGTAGAGAATTGGACCATCCCAACATAAGTGTCTGCAGTGAGCTAGCACTAGGATAATTATATTGGTTTATTTTTAATTGCATTCGTATCTAAAGAAAGAGGAAGCTAGTTTATTGAACTTAGGCTTGGCTGCACTGAAAACTGGTACAATTATGACTTTAAGATGCAGGCTTGGGTTTTTTTAAAAATTCTTGGTATTTGTACAGCTTATCATTTGCATAGGCCTAAAGTTAAGACTACTATCCTCTAAGTTTCTCCCTTAGTAAGAACTAAGCAAGCAGTGCTGGGCTAAATGAAAAGGTACATGGTATTATTATTCTTGAGTTTAGAGGCTGGTTTTGCTTGGGACCTTAAACATTAATTCCTCGGATTCACTTCCTGCCGTAGTTAATTCCTGCTACTGAATGCTGTTAGCAAAGAAAACATAGAGACTTTATCAATTAGTTTATTTTGTCAGATGATAATACTTAAATTTTTTTATTGTTCACAAATGTTCATGTGTAAATAGTTGATCTGGTCAATCTACTTATCACATTCTCTCAAAAATCTTCTCCCATCTGTGACGTTTCAGAAGGGTTTGTGCTCTGGCACACAAGGATTTGTCTGATTCTCACGTTTGGGTGGCCTACAAAACTTTTAAGGATCGCATGGACCATCTGTTAAGGCTACCGGCTACTCATATTGCCATCCGTAACAACAGATACGAGGTAAGAACAGTTTTTAATACATACACCTGTATATAGCTCTCCGTTCAAGTTTCTGTTACTCCAGTAAGGCACCAATAACCTCACCTTTCAGGGAAGGTCAGTGGTTTTGGATTTATCATGCCAGCGCTCCTCCCAGCGTTGTTTGCACCAGTAAAGTAGATGTAAACAGCGAAGCAGGTGTAAAGGGGCGTTCCTTCGGCTCGACGGTCCTCTGTAGACGATTCGTACAGGGCAGGCGATTCTAAAAACGCAGGGAAAGGAAGGGGCAACGAAGGGCAGGCGAGACGTGGCCCAGATGGCCCACCTTCCTCCAGCCCAGCCTGCCCCCGCGCTGGGATGCGCGGGGCACCGCTCCAGAAGCGCCGAGAACGGGGGGAGCTGCCCGGCTACCGCGGCCCGCTCCTCGGCACCCAGGGGATTACGAAGAGAGCCAAGACCTTCCGGTTCTTGTTATTTCAGAAAATTTGCCCGTTTCTGGGGAAAAACCCACCCCACCCCAGCCGAGACTACCGCCTAAGGCGGCGCCCCTGCGCGAGCCAGCGCCGCGCGACGGCTGAGGCCAGGCGAGAGGAGCCGGGAAACGCGGGCTCGCCTCTCTGAGCACCGCCGCGCCCCGCGCCTCAGTTTCCGCGCCGGTGAAATGGGGCGCCGCGGCCCGCCGGGAAGGCG